>OX411306.1:148625433-148855433 GCA_948150685.1 Rhaphigaster nebulosa | reverse complement strand
TTACTACATAGATGAAAAGTTAAAGGCGTTTATGAAGAATAATTTAGGCAAGTTTCATTGAAATCGTTAGAGCTGTTTTCGAGAAAAATGTAAAAAAGTGTATAATCCATGATATAATAGCTAATTCCGGTTAGTCCGATGCGGTGTATCTTTGTTAATACTGGTCCGATTTTTATGATTATTTTATTGTTTTTTAGATAATTTAATACCTTTCATACAATTCTATACATAATTTACCGTAAAACGCATACTTACTATGTGCAAATAAAATATTCTTTTCATCATAACTTTTTTCCCTGCAATTCCTCGGTGATTTACTGCATAATTGAAAAGTTAAAGACCTTTATGAAGAATGATTTAGGCAAGTTTCATCAAAATCGTTGGAGCCGTTTTCGAGAAAATTGTAAAAAAGTGTAAAATCGATTACATAAAGTGGCACTTCCGGTTAGTCGATTTTGACGAAAATGTTGCTGTAATATCACATGCATGTTCCAACCTTAAATATGTAATTTCAGTATCGTATGGCTTTTCGTTTTTGAGCTAGACTGTTCACATACACACACACAGATACACAGGCACACAGACCATTTTGCGAGACTTGGTCATTTGTACTCAGGGGACCTTAAAACGTGTATTTCCGTCGAAAATTCGAATTCGAAAATTTTCACGATTGCAATTCTCCCCCTTACTATATACTTAGTATATAGGTAAGGGAAAGTAAAAATAAATATATATATATCAACTTTGTTTTGGTTGTGTAACATTTGACCGAAGTAAAGTTTCTGCAAACTTAATATTAAAAAATTGTTCTTTTTTTAGAGAATTTTTAATAAATGTTATGATATGATATGAAACATAGTTAAATATAGTTGGGTTAAAAAAAAAAATAGAGTGCTGGAGCAACCAAAAATAAATTGGTTTTAATTTTTTTTTAATAAATTAAATTAATTTGATTGAAAATGAAGAAAGAACATCGATGTTTTTATTGTTTTTGTATTTAAGAACCCAAGAATATTATAGTTGTTGTTTCATAAATACATTTTTTTTTAATAATCAAAATTGAAAAAAAGAGACAAAAGTAAAACATATCTATAAAAAGTTCAGAGTATGTGAATGAAATCCATTATTCCAATATTCATGAAGCCTTTTTGTAAATAAGCCTACAAATAATAGCGATTACATCCTGTTAATATCATTTAGATTTTTTAATTATAATTTAAATATTGGCTAAGTACTACAGCTTTATATGAAACGTTGAGCAACTTCGATGGACTATTACCATCATCAATCCTGTATTGAAGGATCACCAGGTTCTGCAAATATTTTTCCTTATCGAGTTAGAGTCTAATTTTAAAATTATTAATAAAGCATAAGACCGAAATGATTTTTTTTATTTGTTTTTTTAATCTCAATTACCTTCCTTATCCTATGTATTAAACAAAATAACAACCAAATATTGTTTTGTCAAGTTTGAGGATTATAATGTATGCAATGAGATTTCGACAACTCATTTGAATTCCTTCCTCCTCTCTCGATGCATTCAGTGATCTATATCAGATTGCTAATTTCAAACGTGGTCCTAGAGATCACGTATTTCGCAAACTAATTTCTAGATTATAGGCACTGGATTACCGAAAGAGCCCATGAAAGCTATTCCGTGCCAAGGACACAGACAGGTTGGGCGGAGAATTATGGCACTGAATACTTTCTAAATTATAGAGATTAACGATATAGCATTTCTCAATGGTCTGCATTTTATCTGCCCATATGGTTTACAGAAGAGGCTCCATTATATTTATTATTCGAGATTTATTCAAAAGATTAGGTAAGGATCAGTAAATATTATCCTTTTAGCAAATAATTGTTCATTTTGTTTTTTACAGTATACATTGTTCTTTTACAAAAATAGTTAATGCACTATCATTAATGCATTTTAATCTTTATATCATTCATTGTTTTTTAATGCAGCATATAAGTAAGAGATCTTATAAATCGAAGATTAAACATTATTATTTAACTTAAAGTAGATTACACCACAATGGACCTATTAACAATTTTTTAGTTGATCATATACTAGACATCAGACTGTTTCATTGAAAAGATCTGAGGGCTCCTCATTTCTTCGACGTCTTTATACCTTGTCAACCTTCGCAGCTCCAAAGATTTTAGGCAGAATCTTCTCAGGGACCATCAAGTTTCTTTCTATCAATATAGGAAAATAGGCCGAACAATTGTTTTGCATGAATGAATCTTAGTGTCCTTGGACAAGGAACGACTCATAAAATAGGAATCGAGACCATTATAACAACGGTTGGCACATAAAGACTCTTAGTTTAATTTCGGAATCCGCAGCATTGCCTTGAATGATAGGGGATCCAAGATAGAAAAACCCGGGGACTCATCGAAGGTATATTCTCAGTTTGTGATTTTCTGGCCAGACCTGGGGATTTATTCTGTGACCTTTGCTGTATTTGTTTTAAGCACTATTAATACTTGAATATAAATATTAAAAATAATAATAAGAAAAAGATCTGAACAGTCTCAGACGTTAATAACCTGGCATGGTTCAAGCATTATTTGATATTTGGATGACGCACTGGCGGGAGATTATAATACAAAGGCTTAGTAACAATGATGTTAGTGGAATTAAAAAAAGACCCATTGAGGGAAGAACTGCAAAGAGAAATTAAAAACAAATAATTTTGGATATTTTAATGAAGAAGTAGACAAAATACTTCCAATCTCCATTTTTAACTACTTCTTGTTCAATTTTTAGCTAATTTCATGTATTTGACCCGTCTTCTGTATCTTGGATACATTTTAAAACACAAAATACTTTACTTTATTAGTCGATAAGACATGTTCTTGTAAAATATTGCACAAAACAACAATAAAGAATGAATTTTAAACTTCTCTCTGATGAACGTCCGAGTTATACTCTTTAGCCAAATACCCAATGTATTCACTAGAGATTAATAAAACATTAACCATAAATCAATAATGGACTATTTCTTGATTCTAGGAATATTCTAGGAAATATGCTCAGATTGGGTACGAGATCTGCAAGGATTAAATGAATGAGTATGGTTAACCAAATGCGTTTTGAGGCTAATAGAATGAGTTGAAGTTTGTTGGCCCAGCCCAGGATGAGAGAATATAACTTTAAGTATTTTTAGTCGCATTTTCTACGAAAATAATGGGCTATATCGAAGGTCGTCGGAGGAGTAGATGTACATTTTAAATCCGTTCCCTAGTCCCTAGAATACGGTTTTGGAGAATTCTAATATGCTTATATATATATATATATATATATATATATATATATATATATATATATATATATATACACATATATATATATTTATCTGTTCAGTGTCAGATCAAATTATTCCCTTGATCAAATTAGTGTCTAAAATTTATTCCCTAACTTTTAAATTATTCAAAATGGATGAGGACCTTAGAGTAAAGTTTTAATAATTAACCTAACAAGCAATTGTTTTGGGCCCATTATATTGCTTTCCTATAAGAATGTATTTAAGCAGCCATAAATTTTGTCTAACATCAAGACATAGATCTTTATAAAATAATTCTTAATATTTCACAGCGGTTTAATATATAAAATGCTGGTTTTTTGTTTTACAAAAGTTTAATTTATCAGTAAACCCGAATTATTTTAACCAAATGTATCACTCTTTATTATCTAAGAAAGGCAATATTACTGTTATAGCAATATTAGTTGCTGGAGAACGGTTATGAAGAAAATCTAGTTAAGAAATTCGGAAAATTCAAATATTGCATTTCGGCACTTCAGTAACTGAAGAAAACAAAACGGGAGATGCAGCGAAAATCCCGAACGGCAGCATAATATACTCGGATATAATCCGGAATCATAAAAAATAATAATACGTATTATAGTCATTCGTCTTGTTGTTGCATATGGCAATGAGGCATAGACACTGACTAAACGGTAGGAGATTATTATTATTTATATGTACATGGTAGTTATTCTTAGGGAAACAAACTGCACAATCAATGAAGAATATAGATCTTTAATAAAAACACTAATGAACTTAAGGGCCTCATTAGGAAATCAGATATAGTATTTTTAAATACGATGGTAGGCTCGATATCGGCCTGATTGGAAGAGAATCGTTGAGAGATCTAGGTCCAATGAATGAAGAAGGAATTGATGATGAAATTTATGAAAGTGGTTGAGTGAAAAGCCATAGTCAATAAATATGTCAAACATGAAAGAATAAAATGTTCCAGTGACTGAATTTTGTGATAGAATTTATTATATCACATTTTATTATGAAAACGATGTTTGGGAACAACGATTATTATCAGTTGCGCTGGTCGTTGGTCATTATGAATCCATCTCCAAAGGTAATTTCTCTTTTGTCAAATAATAATTTTTAAGTTGTTTATGAATTTGTTATGTTTATCAACTTACACCAAACAAATACTGATTCGCCGGTTTCACTAAAACTGATGCAGCTGATTTAGGACATGAATTGCTGGAAATCAGGAATATAATTGGTATAAATTTTAATACTATCACTATTAAAAATACTAACGCCTTTACTAAAAGTTGCAATGATGAATTAAACTTAGGTACCTTTTATTTCAGAGCAGTTCTTGTTAATTTTTGTAGTATCGTTTTCTGTCTGGGAAAAATTTTGTTATACTTTTAACTAGCCGGACCTGCCATTTTGAAATCAGGAAAATGCTTGGAAGAAAATAAGACCAGTTCCAGGAATAATTTTGATGGGTGAATTTACTAACTTTAACATCTGACGACAATTTACTGATTTCTAATTTAAATTTTCAGAATGTTCATCAGCCAAACGCGTAGTCCTGTGTTTAGACTACTCCTACCTACTGTTTAAAATTAATTCCAGGTATATGTTCGTTGGGTGACCAAAATCTGCCTCTGGCACCCATACTATTAGTTAACATTCAATAGACACACCACGTTTCCATTTATTAAAAGAATAATCTAATAACATTATCCATTGTCGTCTTTAATTTTTTCTCTGATAGTTAAGATTAAAAATGTGGTTCGGCTATAGCATTTTTTTTTTCTAATCCACGTTATTTCTCCTGAAATTTCGATAAGGAATTTCTCCAACAACAAATTTGACCAAAGAATTTTCGTTTTCAATTTACTTTTACTTCTTCTTCTTTTCCTTCCTCCTTATGCCTCTCAGCGTGGAGGTGTATCCAGCCATGGCAACTAGGTATCTAGGTAACTAGGTCTCCCGCGAGCGCCTTCATCTCTCCTATCGACTTCCCTCGCAATCGTCCTAGTCTGGATATTTACTTTTACAATTTATTTTATTATAGTTCCTCACTATAATATCCTGTGATAGATGCAGAATGGTGCCTGGTACGTTTTTCTCACGAAATTAATTCCTTATCCTTTTTTCTTATATTACGGGCTAAAAAAACTCCAGTTTGTATATTTCTCTCGTCAATTTTTTTTTTTTTTTGTGATATACGTTCTCTTCTTTAATTATATTAAAGCTGTTCAACATATATTAATTGAAGTGATGATTTAGAACAAATCAATATAAAAGGGACTCGCTAGTGTTAAATTGCTTAGTTTTTATTCACTATTTGAGGTCAATATTTTAAATATTAAAATCAGTCGCTTAATCATTATTTCTGGATAATACAAACGATATAAAATATTTACAAAAAAAAAAAAAAAAAAAATAGAGTACCACTAATTTAAATAACTGATCCGGCTGGCAAACAGCTCATAAAAAGATCCTTTTCTGCAATATTTATAAATCCCTTTAATGCATTTTTTTGGACTGAGTGTTGGATTAAATGCTTTGTATATTTTTCAATTATGGATCAAGTAATTTATATTCTTTTAATTCCATGAGAAATTCGAAAGTTTAACGATAATCTCTAGCAGAAACTTTCGCTGTTTCTCACTGAGATTTAACTTGCCACTCCAGAACTCTGAACTTTTTATGTCGTCTTTTTATTTTTCAAAAGTAAAGACAAAAGATGTCAGGTTGAATTGTTTTGATGTGGGGCTCCACATAAATTTATGGAACTTCAAGAGCCGCTTTCACATTGCTTTCAGTTATATTTTCAGTCATAAAAGAATACGCCTTTTAATAATAACTTTACTAATGGTATATCAATAATATTGAGTTAGTATTCTTTAGTTCATGCTAATCACCCGTCATAAAAACAACTTACTGAAATTGATTACACTCGCAAATATAAGGAACCACTAAAATGATTTATATAGAGAATTTATTTTATTTATTTATTTATTTATAGATTGTTTCCATCTCAAAACGTTTTGTACTGTCATACTCCTACCCGATGATCAGCATTGACTATCAGTGGCTGTCAAAAATCAAATGTTGATGAATAAATAAAAATACATTATGAACACGTAGATTTCTTTTCAAGAAAAACAATAATCTGGCTTCTTTTTTTAAAAATCATCTAGACGATATTGTTTAAATATTACATTCAAACCTATGTTTGAACGTCTGAATGACGTCTATTTCTATGAGATTGATAATTTAATTTAATGGTACCTAGTACGCACTTCCGCTGTCTTTAATTAAGTTTCCGGATCATTATCATACTGATGTAATCACCGAAAACGTTTAAGTTTGTCTGAGTTTCATATTTTACAATCATCATTGAGCTATGAAAGTGGGATGTGGAATATAATTGAATAAATGTATTGAAAAAAGTAATTTTTGTTATAATTTGCAAGTCCGTAGTTGCCTTGATCACACATCAGAGTGTACAAGTCTCTACACCGCGCACACTTGTCACACAGCAGAGGTCTACACTTTTCCCTACTATCAAATTTTGCTCGGTGACTATATAAAAAATCTTGTGCGGTGCGCGCATCACACAACTTTCCCTTAACGTCCTTTAATAATTATCTTTTTAATATAATTTTAAAGAGTTCACATAAACACTGCTTCTAATAAATAGCAGCATTCACTTCATCTGCCCCTTAAGTACAATAAAACAGTTTTTTAAACAATTATAGTACAACAATTCTGTTGTATATTTTTCTACCTGTATATTTTAACTTTGTCAAGTTGCAAAAATATTTTAAAAGTTTCTGGTTTAGTTTCCATGGAAACATTTTCTTTCCATTAAATAATGTGAAAGTAGAAATTATTAAGTTAATTTTCGCTTTTGTATTCTTAAATTACTTTGTTACAGAGCGTATTGTTTACAACAGATTGGCGGATTGGTGGGAGTAGGTTCGGTCGCATACATCTTCTTTCGGATGCGCTCGGTTATCCATCTATTTTATGCTCCTCATAAAATACACTGTATCTTTGTTGTTTGTATCTTTATTTGTTGTTTTTTAGATAATTTAATTACCTTCCATACAATACTGTACATATTTTTCCGTTGTCCATTCTACTAATTTTACAAACTTATTAAAATGTAATAACTGGTGGAACTAAATGTGGGGCTATTACGGACGTCGGGAAGGTTCCTATTGATTTTGTACTCTCAACTCGCTTTTTTGTAGGTGACCTTAAGCTGAACAACTTTTGCTTGATTTATTTTTGCTGATAAAATACATATTTTCTGAAAAAAGAAAACAAACTTACAGCAGGCTTTGTTTTAAAATGCCTTAAATTATACAGATTTGACACTCCGAAAGGCCGTTATCGTTATTTTTAGCATTTCATGTAACTGGACCATTTTTGTAGATAATTTAAAGCTGAAAAACTTTGATTTGAAACTCACGGCAGGCATTATTTTGAAATACCAACAAAATCATAGGTTTGACGTTGCATAGCGCCGTTATCGTTAGTATTGCCATAAAAATTAATAGTCACTTTTTAAAATATTCTAAATGGTTCCTTAGAAAGAAATGCGCTTAATTAGTGGTAATTAGGGACGTAAGCACTTCCAGCCTATATCAGCAGTCTCTAATAGAGCTCTAAACGTTAACAAGTTCTCGAGCTAATGTTTAACAAATTAAAAAAAACAATGAGAAATCATCGTTTTGTTAATTAATAATTGTAAATATCATGGAGACTGCTTTTTCAACGAAGACAATCATTATAGACTTATGTTGCATTTAACTAGATTTAATTTGAGTGGTAATATATAACTTTGCGTCTAACAGTTCCCAAGACAAAGTCTTTCAACAAATTTTGCTTTGTGTTTTAGAAAAGCCATAAATCACCATTTTGAGAATTTATTTTGAATTTGAGTATTAATTGACATCTTTACCGATAATAGTTCCTGAGATAATGAATTTGAAAAAATAATTCGTTATTCGGAAAAACGTAAAATTTTATTCTGCTAAATAACCGTTCTTCCTACAGAGATAATGACAATAAATTACTTTATGGAGATTTAACTAGTTATAATTTGAGTGATAATTGACATCTGTGCGCCTAATAGTTCCTGAGATAAGGTATTCGAAAAAATATTTTTTTTTTACTATTTTGTAACTTTATTTTTCATAATATCATGGAAATCGTCCTTGCTACGAATATAATGATTATAAACTGTTTTCTGCTGCATTTAACTAGCTCTAATTTGAGGGGTAATTGATATGTGTACGTGGAATGTATATCAAAATTGAGATATCTAACTTCACTGAGGATGTGACTCACAAGGGGGATGGACGATGTGTCCGACGCCGATTTTTTAGATGATTCAACATTGAAAAAGTTGACCCATATCCTAGGAGCTGAGAAAAAAAAATAAACCCTTAAATAAAAAAGTAGAAACCTTTTAAATAATTCAAACGAAATTTGGGGCATCGGTAAAGATTCTTTAACTACGCAATTTGCTTTAACACTGAAGTTCTCATGTGTTTTAGAAGCATAATTATCCGCAAAAAAATTCAATTTTGAGTCGACAATTTCCCTTATAAGTCTATGAGAACTAGCCTCACATGAATTAAAAAAGTCTATTGTTAGTTTGTAAATAAAGATGGAAATGCTGGGTACGTTTAAAGTATAATGAATTAAATCTATTGGAGTCCATTTTGGAAAATTTCCAACTAACTGCAAGCATTTATTTTGTAAAACATGCAATTTCCTATAGTTTGAAATACACGTATTGGACCAAACAGGACAGGCATAGCAATAATAGGCCTTATATAAGCATAATATAGCAATTTTTTATTTATAATGTTTAGATGGAAATATTTAGATAGTAAAGGGAATAGTTTGTGTAGGACGGCTATACTTTTATTTATTTGAATGCTGACGTGGTTTGTGTAGGTTAGTCGAGAACCTAAATTAACTCCTAAGTAGGTAACATTTTTGGACCAAGGTATAGCATTTCCATCTATAACTACGAAACTGTCTATTGTAGGACTGCGTTTGGTAAAGAGGATAGCTTTTGCTTTGCGATGATTAGGTCGGATTTTCCATTTATGAAAGTATTTCAAACATTTTGATATTTCTATATTCAGATGATTCGCTATTGTGTCAATTCTGTATGAGGAGATGAAAAACTTTATCATCAGCGAAAAGGGCGGTTTCAGTTTTGCCTTTAATTGCTGTGACTTCGTTGATGTAAAGATTGAAAAGAATGGGACCAAGTACTGAGCCTTGTGGAACACCAGCTTGGATGATTTTTAAGGCGGATTTTGAATCATTAATTTGGACAAAAAATTTATGATTGGACAGATAGTTGTTTATTAAATGAATAAGATATTTAGGAAAATGATAAGCGACGAGTTTGTATATTAGACCCCTGTGCCAAACGCAGTCAAAAGCCTTTTCAATATCTAATAGTGCCACGCCCGTATGTTTTTTAATGTTAAAATTGTGAGATATGGTATCAGTTACTATAGCAAGTTGACTAACAATGGAATGATTTCTCTTAAAGCTGAATTGGAAAGGAGAAATCAATTCATTTTCATCAACAAACGACTGTATTCTTGTTAAAACAATCCTTTCGACCACTTTGCTAAGGGAGCTGAGTAAAGATATTGGGCGAAAACTTTACTAGAAAGTGACAGATTTTTACCAGGTTTGGGAATAGTTATTACTTTTGCTATTTTCCATGTCTCAGGAAAGAGACCAAACATTAATATATGATTCATTATTTTGGTTAAATGAATCAACGACTTTTTAAATAATTGTATTAAATATATATTGCAAAAGATTTTATATGGTAATCACCTTTTTTTTACACAGACTATCTAAGATAATGCAATACTTTTTTATATTCTCCCTCTTTTTAACAAGTCCAAAAACTTTGAAAAGGTAATCTGAAGAGGAGATATAGAGCTTCAAACACAAACGTAATTTTGTTGCTTTAAACATTTTGAACAGACTCGGGACTGAAAACATTTTTATTTTTTTCTCGATGATTTTTTTCAACAATAAGGTTTTTTGATGTGCTGAATCCAAATCTGCAATAATTTTAGGCGTGAAAAAATCTATGAGGCTAGTTTACTTAATAATTCAAACACTTTTTAAAATCAATTTGACCAAAAATCAATTCTTTTTTAATATTTATATTTTTTCTTTAATACACTCTAAAAAAAAAATGTTTTCCTGATAAAACCATCTCCATATCATTCTTAAAATACGAGTTATAAAATTAAGAATTTTCGATTTGTTTTATTTTATTTCTCTGTTCCTATGGCCCTTTGGACAAAACGGAAGGGCATGGGTCAACTTTTTTTCAATGTAAAACCGCCCAAAACATTTTGATCAAAATTGGCGACGGACACATCGTGCACTCTCCATGTCAGTCAAAATAGTGGACTTTTTTTTTTTAGACTTTATCTCGATGACTATTTTGTGTACATAGATCTATTACCCCTCAAATTAGAGCTAGTTAAATACACCCTAAATTAGTTTATAATTATTAACTTTGTAGCAAGAGCAATCTCCATGATATTTGCCAAAATAAATTAACAAAACGGTGATTTCTCGTGTTTTTTTTTTAAAGTGTTAAATATAATGTCGAGAACTGGTAAAGTATAGAGCTCAAATTTTAGCGTGGCTGGCAGTTTTTATGATACTGACTTTTTGTGACATAACTTTTTATGATATTGCACGGAATGAAAAATGAGTGAAAGTTTTACGTTTTTTTTTGTAATAAATAAAATACCGCCGTTATTGAAGATAGCAGCTTTAGAATGATTGATAAGGCTTATTTTAGCTAGAATGCCTTACACTTTTGGTCATGGCATCAGGGCTATATGGATCTTAAATTAGGATGTGGTTGCAATATGAATCTGCATATAAATTAAATCAAATATAAATCAATAAATAATATAAATTAATATAAATTAAATTAAATATAAATTAAATTAAATATAAATCTGCAATATAAGCTCGTTAATGTAGTTGAACTAAATGATGTCGATCAAGCTACTAACTATTGCATTTATGAATGCTCACTAATGTGGAAGAAGACAGAACACGGCTACGTCCCTACCGCTACGTACCCTACCCCACTAATTAAGTACATTTTCTAAGGAACCATTTCGAAAATTTAAAAACGTGACTATTGGTTTAAAAGAATAACAAGTGCTCTACATGTTTTATTTGAAAACTTTTTTGTTATTGTAGGACGTTTAATTGCCACTGCTCTTCAAATTACAACTTTCGTGTGAACGAATTGAAAAAATTGATTTTACTGGTGTTTTTTTTAGAGTCTAAGCCAATTATATTTTTTTTATTATTCTATGTCATATGATTTTCTGACTATTTAGCTTTAAAACAAAGCCAATTATGATGAAATTAAGCCAAATGGTGAATGACAGTGACCAAAAAACTACATCAAGTCAAAGTACCGACTTTGACCGGGTCCGCCATCTTTGGACACCATTTTGGTAAAATGCAGCAACTTTTTTTTCTGGGAACATCGGTTTTTTTTTTAATCATTAGTTAGACAACGATGTCTCCACCTACTATACCGATTACAATTTCCGGATCAGCATGTTTGTAATCTGTGTAAATAAATGAAACCATGCTCAAGCATGGTTAAAAGCAGAAGTTAGCCAATTCCCTTAAGAAATCAGGTCCTAGCTGTAAAGACACCTACTCTTCTATAACTGTACTCTTCTAAGTGGAATAACAGGCGACAGTTTAGGGCATCTTTAAGGAAAGGAATAGGGGTTCGCACTATCTCCAGCACTCAAAATTAAATTTTCAAGCGAAAAAAAAAATATTGTTGAAGGCCAAAAGAATGACAAGATTAAAATATGCCTTAAGTGATATAACCGAATTTAACGGATTAGTAATTTAGCGTTAAATACTTATGGTGTTACATTAAATCTCTTAACTCCAATCCTAGAGACATTCAAATCGAAGGAACAGCAGCAGCAAAAATTTCAAATTAAAAAATTGATGAAAATCAGTGTTGGGCAAATTTTATTCAGAAAGTAATTAATAAATATTGAATAATTTTTTTTTCAAGGATAATGAATCATCCATTTATTCTTTATTCTACTATTCATTGAATAAAGTTATTCATCATGTTTTAATCAGTAATCAAATAAAAATAATTATTAGAATAAAAAAAATTCGAATAAAAATAATTATTAGAATAAAAAAAAATCGAATAAAAATAATTATTAGAATAATAAATAAAATGCTAATAAAATGAGATTATTAGAAGAAACAATACACATTCCAATAAAATACAAATCATTCCAATTAAAAAAAAAAAAAATCTTAAAAAAATAGTTATTCGAATAAAAATGATTCGATTAAAAATATTTAAGTAAAAATAATAATTTATATGAAAATTATTTGAGTAAAAATAATTTATATGATTGGAAAATTATCCAAAACCATGTGCATTCTAATATTTTCTAGGGGAAATGTTCTATTATGAGATAAATATTTAATATGAGATACTTCTTTATCTACTCTATGCTCATAAGTTGCCAATTGCGTCATGAAATACAACTTTCAGTGATCATTGAGGCACTGGATTTAAATCTGAAGAAATCACTAGATCTAACCCTAAGGAATTAATGTGCTACATAAGAAGCATACGATTCCTACGATAGACGGACAGAAGTGTATCTCAAATAAGATCCAACATGGATCGTGGTGACGAAGGGCTTCCCAACCCTCAGTTTAATAATAATGATTGAGGCACTGAGAAAGAAAAGTGTTTCCCCTTTGGAACCTTCCCTTCTCAGATCATTCCAATTATTCAGCACGTGTAAAAAGAATATTTTTCTGACTTTTATTTGACTGTTGATTTGGCAGAAAAGTTGTTTTTGAAGATGATTTTTGCTATTTATAATCAGCTTTTCATAAAGTTTATCTGTCACTAGTTACTAGTTCTAAACTTTCTTAAATGAATTGACTTGGTAATAAAAGAAGGTGCTGTGCGTTTCTTAGTAATAATTTTTTAAGTAATTGTTTTCCATACAAGGTATGGAAATATTTAGCAGTTATTTTATTGTTGCGTAATAAGTAAAGTTAGATATCTTATCATGTTTAATGAAAATGTCAAATTTAGGCAAAATTTACTAGTACAAATAGACCTAAAACTGTATAGAAGCACTTTTATCATTTATATTGTAAAATAAACATATAAGACATTGTCTCTTAAAAAGAATACACACCATCTCATATTGGGCAATGCACTCACAAAACAACTTTTTTAGAAAATACTGTTTTAACTATATTATTGATTTCATTCTTTAAAATGTTTCTCAACGTTTCAAAAGATTATTTGTTATTGACTTAAAAAAAAACTGGTTAAGGTTAAATTGCGGAATCCCCAGCGCAATTTTACAAAAAGTATATCACATGAGGTGAAGTTGGAGAAAGTAGGGCACTTTCCCTTATTCAATATTATTTTAAAGGTGGGGGAATATAAATAATTTTTCGTATTTACTTCCAGTTTTTTTATTAACAATTTATAAACCTATTTGTATAATTTATATTGTCTTACACAATTATTACTTCACAAATTTTATTCAACATTGAAGCTTTATTTTAAACTCGCTTTAAGTATCATTCACTTTTCAAACAGATTATCTGCTGACCTATTAGATCTTAGATTATTAGTGTTACTTATGCAATAGTGCATTAAACTTAACGAACTTTTCCCATATATTTATAATTATTCAACATACTCACATCCAAAATAGGATTGCCAAGATACTGCTACATTTCAAGTTGTGCTCTGGTCTCCACATTTCGTGTGGATGTAGATGACTAATTCAACCCAATTTCAATAAAGCCATTTGGTTCTGAAATTGGAGTTTCTAGATTATTTGCATCATGTGGTGAATCCTTTTCAACGTTCATATATGTTATTAGAGCATGTTTGAATTGCGAAAGTATCTCATTTTGTCTGCAGAAATCAGCGCAATGTAACCACTCATTTTTGAAGTTTGGAGGCGGTAAAGCAGCTATCGAAGAAATCTGAGTTAAATTAATATAATTAATTGATCTAAAATTGATACCACTTTCAAAAATTACGGCTTGGATAACCTGATAATGGAAACTGAGTACCATTTTCTTTGAAAAGTTCAGAAATCTAAATTTCTAATTAGGAATATAGATCAGAAAATTTAAAAGTAGAAAACAAAAAATGATTATTCATTATTTTAATCGACAAGACTAACGAATAATAAATGATGAATAATTAAAAAACTTAATCAGTAGCTTGCTTATTGAAATCATTACTCATAATTACAAAATATTTAATAAATAATAATTCCATAAAATATTGGAATAAAAATATATTCAATAATACCACTCTGATGCAAATGCATCTATGATCAAATAACGGTAATAATTGTTATTATTGTATTTAATTATCTTATAATAAAGCCATTTGACCTTCAACAAGTGATTCCACGGCTGATGTTTGTATTCCGCGTTATAATGCAAATTAACGAAAGCACAACAGTGAAGACTTTAAGATATACTTTTATGGTCTAAACAAAATGTTACAATAACATTTAAAATACTTCTTACAAACTAAGTTACAATATCTTAGCTATCTTACATCATGGCTTACTCTGATATGGAATGCCTATTTAGATATTTTAGAGAAGGATTTATAGGGATGAGAATGGAGAGGGGATGAAGTTGCAAGGAGAAGAAGGAGGGAGAATCTTCTACACTTAAATTCTATGTGGAAACAATTCTTGGAAGCTCATGTGATCTTCTTGTGAGAGCTGTCCTGAGGGTTCAGTTAAAATATACAATTGACATCTGACCAAGAATATGGTAGCAGTAAACTTTTGAATATAAGAGGGAGCTTGACAGAGTTTCCGGTAGAAAGACAGATCTCTGGTCAATGGTCAGCCGACCGAACATTGACAAGGTGTTGCCACATGGTGGTACTCCCGGTTGTACAATATGTGTGGTCTAAGAAATTGGACTGAGAAAGGTAGTTTACTGATATTAAAACTAGTGTTTAAAATTATGATTATAAAAATTGTTAAATATAATAGTCGTCTGATAACTCCTCCCTTACCTTAAACAACAAGGTCCACCGAAGCTATTATTTATATATTAAATCCCAAAAAAATTTCACATCTATTAATAGGGTCCAAGCTAATTTGTCATCAATATGTGTGAAAATATCAGGATCTGAGGAAAAATATCTATGGGTATGTAGTTTACATTTTTGTCTATAACTATGTTTACATTGGATATAAATTATAACTTTTGTGAAATAGAATTCCTTAAAGATAGATTACAATAATGGTTACTCTTTACATCCATGAAGCCTTTCTTTATAAGTTATAGTCATTAGTTTCTATTTTATGATAGAGGTATAGTATTTTACTAACATAATGTTGTTTTATATATTATTATTATGTTTTATATACTACACAGATAATATTTTACTTATATTTATAATTATTCTAAAGGATATTAATTGTTTAACTTTATCATCCTTTATAGTGCATAATCTTAACTTGAACATCATTACAGCACAAATGAAATAGTACAAATGAAGAAACACAAAAGAAATAGGATAACTTAATACAATTAATATATAAATACAACAAACAATTATATCTTCTTATTAACTTAGTATTCTAATATTTAACATATGTTTATACATTATTAATATATAATATAGATTAACTTAGTTTTATTTCTAAGTTTGTTACTTTATCGGAAAATAGTATCTAGTTCCCTTTTTTATTACTAATAGTGTTTTTTTTTTACGAAGCTTCTAGCATATTAAAATGATATAGTTTAATATTTTAATCCCAAACAATTACTCATGATTTCTACATCTGAAGAAGTACTATAAAGTTATAATCCTAGTTTATATTTTTAAGTAAGTTGTTTATTGCCTAATATAATATGAATAATAATATCTTTTTTGTTTTGCACGGATTATTATTCAAATTGTACAAACTGCACACTCACTTTGAAACGATATTCTATAATAACACTTTTATAACTTATTTAATGATTATTAACAATAATATATATATATATATATATATATATATATATATATATATATATAATATATAATATATAATATATATATATATATATATATATATATATATATATATATATATATATATATATATAATAATATATATATATAAATATATTAACCTAACTTTCTCATTTTTAATGTTCATTGCATTTAATAATATTTTTTTTCTTCTCTATCAATATTTTAGTAATGAATAATACTATTCACATTTAAAATTTTAAATATTTAACACAATTGAATAAATATCGGTACAACACATCAATAAAATAAAATAGTAGTAACTATTTACATATTGGTGTGAAATGTTGAATACAGAATGGTAACTGAATAAATGATAAATGATTAGTATCTATTAACGCTCTTTAATACAGAGAAAATTATTTTAGCACTTTAACCGATTTGATTCAGAATTTTGTGGCTACTTTGTTTTGTTTTTAAGGTTTTAAAACTTATAACAACAAAAGGTTTAAATTTAATTGTATTTAAAATTTAATTGTATCAACCATTCAAGTTTTGTTTATATTTAATTCTTTGTATCACGTATAAACGTCAGATGTATCTTTTGGAAATCTTTTTTTATGTAAAATGTACAATAAAAATTCTTATATACTTTGATTTTCTTCATATGTAGCATATACATTATTATCTAATGCAGTTTTTTTACTTTCCCTTACCTATATACGAAGTATATAGTAAGGGGAAGTATTGCGATTGTGAAAATTTTTGAATTCGAGTTTTAGACGGAAATACACCTTTTAAGGTCCCATGAGTAAAAATGACCAAGTCTCGCAAAATAGTCTGTGTGTATGTGAACAGTCTATCTCAAAAACGAAAAGTCGTACGATGCTGAAATTACGTATTTATGGTTGATACATGTATGTGACGTTACAGCAACATTTTCGTCAAAATCGACTAACCAGAAGTGCCACTTTATATAATTGATTTTACACTTTTTTACAATTTTCTCGAAAAGGGCTCTAACGATTTTGATGAAACTTGCCTAAATTATTCTTCATAAAGGCCTTTAACTTTTCATCTATGTAGTAAATCACCGAGGAATTGCAGGGAAAAAAGTTATGATGAAAAGAATACTTCATTTGCGTATAGCTTAAAAAGTATGCATTCTACGGTAAATTATGTGTATTGTATGAAGCGTAATTAAATTATCTAAAAAATAATAAAAGAATCATCAAAATCGGACCAGTATTAGCAAAGATACAGCGTAGTTTATGAGGAGCACAAGACTCTAGATGGATAACCAAGCGCATCTGAAAGGAGACGGATGCGACCGAACCTCCTCCCACCAATCCGCCAATCTGTTGTAAACAATACGCTCTGTAATAAAGTAATTTAAGAATACAAAAGCGGAAATTAACTTAATAATTTCATTTAATACTTTCACATTATTTAATAGAAAGATAATATTTCCATGGAAACTAAACCAGAAATTTTTAAAATATATTTGCAGCTTGGCAAAGTTAAAATATATAGGCAGTGTACAGGATTGTTGCAATAACATTGTTTAAAAAACTTTTTCATTGTACTTAAGTTGAGAAGATGTGTATGCTGCTGAGTTTATTAGAAGCAGTATTTATGTGAAATCTCTAAAATTGTATTAAAAAGATAATTATTATAGGACGGTAAGAGAAAGTTGTGTGATGCGAGCACCGCACCAGATTGTTTACTATGTTTTAATTGAATTTTAAAAGTTAATATATTAATACTTTTATTTAATTTTTTTTTCTCTACTCGTACAACACAAATTCTTGCCAAAATGTATACATTACAAAGGTACGAATGTTATATTATTATTTTAAACAATTATTATTTTATTCATATGTATCATACTTCTTCATCAAGTGCAGTATTTTTTTCAGTGTTTTAGTTTAATTTTTGAAGTTAATTAATTCATACATTTATCTGTTGACTATATGTAGTAGATGTGTTTATTGTACCATCTACTAAAAATTCTTGTTAAAATTATTCGCTACTTATACGCTATTGCTAGGATCTTATTTTCAATTTTTTTTTTTTTTTAAATATTTGTAAGATAATAACGCAAAATTGAGTTTATTATTTTTCATACGCTCTTTAGTAATATTTGTATATGTCATCATAATAATATACAAATCCTGAATGGAACTGAATAAAATAATATTAGTTTTAACCAATTTTAATTCGGTATATATAAATAATTTATTTTATTTTTTTGTTTTGACTCATTTGAATACAAATTTCAAATTATTTAATTTTGAGAATTTGCATCAAAAATTTATTTTAATAAAACTTTTCGTTATTTTTAGTGAAAATTAAAAACATACGGCTATGGCTAATATTATGGGTGACGAACGAAGAGTGTTAAAGTATTGATGTTTTAAAGTATTAAAGTTTTATATAAGTTTAAAAAATTTCTAAAAGAATAAATGTTTTTTTATTAAAGTTGAGTATTATGGTTATAACTTGTTTGTTGATGTTAATTTACTGCTTAGTATGGACTTTGAAATATTATAATGTATATCTCGATGCACAGCGTATTAGGTTTTGGTCCGGTTTTAGCATCCATAAGTAAATTTTCTTTTTTGCGATTGGCGATTTATTAAGTCTCAGCATCCACAGATAAATTTTATTCTTATCAGTAAGCCATTTACTCATCTAGCGAATTTTATTTTTTTTGCTTTGTTCGTTTTTTATCTTTTATTTTATTTTATTTTTCTTACTTCATTTGTCTACTATGTCTCCTACGCCAGGTTTATTTTCTGTTCGTTTAATCTTTTTATTAAATTTAGAGTTATCTGTTAACAGCTTCGTTCGGTTTCATTTCTTGATCTTTTATGTTATTCAACGTCAGGTCAAGTTTGAATACTGATTTGTGTAATCATTATTTTCATTTATTATGCCCTTTTCCACGGTTTTTAAAACTTTTCGGAAACATTTTTGATCATTCATTACTGTTTTAAAATTTTGCGGTTTTTTATCATTCTCTTTTGTTAAAATTTCATTAGACTTTTATTCAATAACTTCGGCTTCTAACTTTTTAATTTATTCATTTACAAATAATTTACTATCTTAATGTTTATTTTGGATTGCTTCGGCTTTTATGTTTATGTTTTATTGTTTCGGGTTCAATACCAAATTCCATATTTTTAAATATTTGTCTCCTCTTCATTATTTTTTTTGGCAATTTTATCCGGTTCTTCGTCTGAGATTAATATTTCTCTAATTTTATTTTCATTGGGCTTTAATGCTTTATCGTTAGTAGTATTATATCGTTTTGATAATCAATATTAATTTTCATGCTTTTAATGTCTGAAAATTGTTCAAAATTATTATTTCCTATTTCTGATTGTTCTATTTCCGGCTCTTCTTTAAAATCCTTACCGAGAAAATGTTGATAGAACCAATTGATTTTTTCCTCTAATTCCCGAATTTTCCGATCTTCAGCGTTATTTAGTACCCTTAGTACAGGTTTTGAAGAAATCAGATCATGAAAGAGAAGATCATTTTCATATGTTAATAAAATCCTCAAATCATCCAGAATTCTGAATTAATCAGCTTTCGACATCAATTTCGTTCTAATTTGTATTGGAATATTTGAGAAAAAATGATAGTGCAATCGGCGATCTAATTTAGCTATCACCATTTCTTTATTAATTAATTTATAAAAATAATGTCGGGATATTTATAAGTTTCGAATTTTATCTAACCGTTGGAGAAAATATAAGGGGTGTTATTTTTTTTAAATTTTTGTTTCTAATAATTCAAACGCCAATTGTTCGATTGACTGGTTATTTTTAAATGTATTTTCAAGGCAATTTAATAATTTTTCGATTGTTTCGAAATTATATGTTGATTTAATAAATTCTGCTTTTGCAGTGAGACGACCTAAGACTTCTTTTAATAATGTTTTTTTATTGATATCTCTAAATATATTATTTTTTTCACATACAATTTTTTTTTCTCGCCTTATTATATTTAAAAATCTTAAAATTTTATCCTGATTACCGTCATAGTTCGGTATATGGTCTAAATCCATACTATTGTTTCGAAATTATATGTTGATTTAATAAATTCTGCTTTTTCTCGCCTTATTATATTTAACATCTTAAAAGTTTATCCGGATTGCCGTCATAGTTTGGTATATGGTCTAAATCCATACTATTTAATTGGAATGATGCCATACTTAATAATTTTAGTTCTTTCATTAACAATTCCAATCAATAAATTAATAAATTTTACAATATGTAATAATAAAATATAAAATTATAAAATAATCATATATAAAAGCAAAATCTTAAGCTTACGGAAGTAGGTAGGTTGTCTTCCGTGCCATTACCTGGTAACAGTAGGCCAACAGGAGACGTCAGTTTAAAATGCCTCGGACGAGTTATTTTCTAAAGCTGGATAATGCTGAAGAATCTTGGTACCTCGGATGAGTGAGACAATCGATGACAAACAGATACCTCGTAAGAGTGGGTCTGCCAGCCAAAGTTCTTCAGAGTTCGGTTCGGACAGTGAAGATTACACGAGAATACCCAGGATTAGTGAATTCCCGATGATCACTATCACAATTAACGAGCATACAGCAGTGAAGACTTTAAAATATACTTTTATGATCTAAACATAATTAAAACTAACTAACAATATCAACAAAACAAAGTTACAATATCTTAGCTATCTTACATCATGGCTTACTTTGATATGGAATAACTATTTAGCAATTTTAGAGAAGGCTTTATAGAGATGAGAGTGGAGAGGGGATGAATTTGCAAGGAGAAGAAGGAGGGAGATAATTTCTTCTACACTTAAATTCTGTGTGGAAACAATTCTTGGAAGCTCATGTGAACTTCTTGTGAGGGCTGTCCTGAGGGTTCATTTAAAGTATAGAATTGACATCTGACCAAGAATATGGTAGCAGTAAACTGTTGAATATAAGAGGGAGCTTGACAGAGTTTCCGGTAAAAAGACAGACCTCAGGTCAATGGTCAGCCGACCTAACATTGACAAGGTGTATCCACATGGTGGGACTCCCGGATGTACAATATATGTGGTCTAAGAAATTGGACTGAGAAAGGTAGTTTACTGATATTAAAACTAGTGTTTCAAATTATCGTTGTAAAAATTGTTAAATATAATAGTCGTCTGATAACTTGCATGTTGAAGTTAATGTCCATTCTGTAACGAGTGCTATTTTTGGAGTAAAATATATTAATAAACTTAATCTAACTTTTGTCGAAAAACGTTTTAAAATTTTTCGAATTTTCAGACATAGGTAATCATCGGAGGTATCTTTGAATACAAACGTTAGCCGTGATGATTCCAATTTATTTAAATTTTAATACATCTTTCCATAAAAGTTTTATTAAGCTTAACAATACATTTTACTTCAAGTTTGTATTTTATATTATTTAATATTTATTTTTAATACTAAATGAATAAAATTATATATTCTTAATGGATAAGGTGAAACTATTCGAGTCGCTAAGCTCACTCCTATAATTTATTCAATAATCACAGCATAAATAGATTGGTTTTTATTTCATTTCATTTCCAATTGGACTCCGATCTATATCTTAGTAAATAAATCAAATTAATAATATTATGATAAATTGTGATAAGAAAACATAAAATAGATCGAGGAAAAACATAATAGCTTGAATGTAATTACACACTTTCGGATATTGCGGACTTCATAACATTAATAACAAAGAGGATTGATCAAAGTTTTATTTAAAAAATCTTCCTACTTACAAACTGTTCTGACATTAATATTAATAAAAATGTAATTAATTATTTTAATTCGCGACCTTTATGAATTTTAATGCTTTGATTTCGTCAATGGACGTTAACTTCAATTCGCATTATAACGCGATATTATAATTTTAAAGAATTCCATATCCGTAAAATTAATTTAGAATTCCGCTTCCATGAATTAGTGTCGGAAATTTGGTAGCCTATGCTGAATCAGGTTAACCACTACGAGACACGCAATAACAACCTTGTGAAACGGTTACGAACCAATCAGGAGTTCCCTTACAAATGTTGCTAATTATTAATTCAGGCAGTTTCAAAATTGGTAATTTAGTCTCCTTTTTGGAACAGTTATTTCAGGAAATAAGACTAAAAATCTGTCTGGCATTGAAGTCGGACTAGAGAAAGTCGTCTCGTATCTTTCTTTCATAAACGTTTTGACATCGTCGCATATCATAGTATTGCGTATTCTTAAAGCTCTGACCTCCTTTTTTTTTCTTTTTTTTTATAAACTTTTCTTATTCTTATCTTCTCAAAATTCTACACACTTCGGGTATGAGAAAATAAGACTTAATTAATTTTTTTTTAATTTACAAATTATTAAAAATATTATCGAAACATCCAAATATAAATAGAAGATATCTGATGTTGATACCTAGTACGCCTATTAAACTATAAATCGGTGGCTCAAAAAGTTATCCTGAATTTGTTTACTAGTTTCCGAAGATTGCAGAATCTCAAAAACGACCCTCGGCGTCACGACGTCCATCGAATAATACGCACACCCAAGATCTTGTTTCTGGAGGTCTCATTCCGTTATTGTATGTCGTTTTCTTTCAGTAGATAACAAGTTCCCAAGAGATTTCTTCCTGTTCCATACATTAGAACTGTTAATGTCACTAGATAAATAAAGCATTGGAAATTGACGGTTTCGACATTTTAAGCGGAAGAACCAATTTAACATATATCTTATTCTTCTGTTGCAGACTTCTTCAGCTCACAAATGGGGAGGAAAACAATTATTTTACACTCAATTTTAACACTAAAAACAAATAATAAAAATGTTTAATTAGAGTGGAAAAAAAATCGCGTTCGCAATCTTTATTACCGAACCATTTGATCTCTGTTATTAAATTTCAATGTAATTTTTAATATAAGTTTATTATCACCTTCAAGCAAAATACCTCTTTCGGTTCACCAATTTTATTTTAACCAAAATCCAGTATATCATTTATATTGATAGGAACGTCCTATTTAGCAAATTGGATGTGTTTTACATCACATTTTAATATACTTTTTTATGAAAGTTTATTAAGACCTTTATATAACCACTTCCGATTTTCCAATTTAGAGTACAATCTATTATGTTATTTAAATCAATATATAAGTAATACATGCTAAATTTGAGAAGTTTTGCTTTTTATTTTAATATAATTTTTTATGGAAATCAATTATGACTTTCAAGTAAAGTACCACTTGCAGTGATCATGTAGTGACTGAAAAAGGAGGTTCACAACTAGATTTTACAGCAATTCTAAATACAAAATTTTAACTTTCTACGGCTAAACTTTTTCGAGTTATATATGTACGTACTATCTTAGGATCGTACTCTTCAGACGTCACGACGGAATTAGTCAAAATATCCATTTTGAGAATCCCTGTGATGGTCAAAATGGATGTTTCCGTTGAAATCTGAAAACCGGAAATTTTCGCGATTACAATATTTCTTTTATTGCATACAAGGAAGTAAAAACTACTGATTGTGAGCTTTTGATTGACCTCAAGGCAAATTGACTGAAGATAAACATATAAAAATATTGACAGCCACTGAATACTTTTTTCAGTCTATGGGTATTCTTCTAGCTCTTCTAACAAACCGACCATCCACATTTTCGGCTGTTTCTAATCACAATCTTATTCTCCTAAACAATATGAACTTGTAGATGTATATAACTCCATAAAGAAAAAAATAGTGTGACTCTCATTTCTTCTATAGACGCTTCGTATAACCTAATTTTTAATATCTACAAATTTTATTGTACATAACATGATAGATTTTTGGAAGAAATCACTTGCAAATTGTTGAGGAAACACAATGTTTTTTCAAAACATATAATGCAGAACTAAATTTTAAGCGTAAAATAATTGCGATGAAAGATTTTATGTTAGGATCCTATTCAGTTAGCTTTGCTTCGTTTCCGAATTGCCTCCCTGTGTGGCGTTGTTCCCATCTTAAAGTCTACATAGGTACACAGTCGGCGCAGATCGATGAAAACAATTTAACCACTCCACAAAATTAGTATATTCATTCTTAATAAATTTATATTTCCTTGAATTATTGGTCATAACATATATTAATTTAAATATTTGAAGAGCCTCTTCCTAATTTTTGTTCCATTGTTAGGGATTCTATGAGTATGAATATATTTGGAAAGAAAATTAATTAATAAAAATGTATTTTTAAAGAAACATACCTACATTAATCTACTATTTCTCTTTTTGAAACTTAACAAACAATTCAATTGCTCAAATAAATGACGGGAAAACGAGATGGAATCAGTAGAACCAATATACGATATTTTGGTGAGTAGCATCCATAAGCTGAACTCTCTGAAACGCATGCGCGAATGCATATAATCTGGCTACTTTATACGACGGAAATATTTTTGAAGTTCTCAAGACGTTCAGCGAGGCGTTTTTATTTGGCCGTTTGACATGAGTGTGATTGAGCTGTACGTATGTCATCGTCGGTTTTTCTTTGTCGAGGTAGCACAGCCGTTTCAGATGAACGGGATGCATTTCGAAAACGAGTCTTTAAATTCTTTTACTGTCTATTTGTTTATTCGACCTTTACTGAGGAACGAGATTGAATTGACCACATACCATTTGGCCTCAAAACGTGCTTCTCGTTCCTCATGTTTCTTAAACTATTAGAACATTCATTCGTCGAGCTTGAGATTTCATTGACCAAAAATGTCCTCGTTCAGGAGGCGTATTAGAATATTGAGTAAACTTACGGTGATCGATTTTTCATATAACTAATAAGATATAAGCGTTATGAGAAAAGAAAACTATATCACTTGCATTTTCTGAGCATTCACACAATGTCCTTCCTTCTAGAAAATGTACCACTCATCATCTTGTCAGCCGCAGGCCACTCGAAAAGCTATTATGGGGACGGGCTGTGGTTTCTAGAGATATATTTACTTCTCTTAGCTACAATTTTAGTGCTTCCTCATGACCGCCTTTGGCTGTTCAGAGATTTTTTGTTCGATAAAGAATTAGAGTCGTCAAGCATTGAATGTTTTGGAATCGAAGTTTTGGTTGCACTCAACGGTAAACTCTTTTAAAAAAGATTTATTTGGATAAAACAAAATCAGGTTCTAACGGTATACAAACAGAAGAAAGGTAATAGTTTAAAGAGCGACTGACAACTGAGAATTGAAAAGTGTCCTGAGTCCAGACCCGCTCCTCCTATGTAGGTTCGTTTTTCAGCAGTAAGCAGCTTCCATTTTCTATTAGTTCTTTTATTTATGATAACTGCTCCTTCCTCAAGTTTGAGACTTCTGCGAAAAAATGTCTGGAATGCCAAGATAAATTTGTGATCTAGGTTGAGTAACCTCTGGATGATATTTGATATAGTTGCTCAGATCAGTTGACAAACACATGATGGTATCAATCATGGATCAATCTAATTATGGATTGATAAATTATTTGCCAATTCATCTTCAGTTCTAAAAACACCACGTGACTGAATAAAATAGGTAATATTGCCACATATATTTATTTTTTAACGTTTCGGTCATTAAAAATTTTAATTCTGGAAAACAACAATTAATTTTAAAATAACATTTTAGCAATTGTATAACTATTATTCGCTTACAATCACAATACATTAACAGGTTTACATATTCTCCTTGCTCTAAGTCACAAAACTTTAAAAATATTTCCTTAGATACATTGTACTGGGCAGTTTGTCCAGTATTTTGTAAAACTAAACATTCAAAATAATATAATGCAATAATATTACAAAATTTTATATAACAAAACTGCAAATTTTTCTTGATTTAATCGTTTTTAATTATAAAATAACTTTCAATGGCTAAGTAATATATTTAATGAATTACATTATCAGGCTCGAAATTCATGGGTTTTATTTTTTTAAAATTGACTAAAATGAATTTAAAACAATTTTTTATTACCTACTATAATTAACAATATTCTTATTAGTTATGTTTTTTTATTTCTGCGTAAAAATTATTTAATATTCCTAAATCAATTTTGTGGCTAACCATAATAATTTTGGCAGTTTTCATAAATATTGAAATTTGTACTTCATCAAAATCACAATTACGGTTTAAATATTTTTGTATGTTGGTCATGTTTTTTCCACCTATTTTGGCTTTTATAATCTATGCTACTATTTTGATAGTTCCAAACAATTAATTGTTGTTTTTCAGAATGACATTTCTAAAATGAACTAGAATAATGGTCAAAACGCCCAATAAATAAATACTAGTATACCCGAGCGAGAACTCTCGCATTACATATCTTAATGAATCCTTAATGAAATCGAAGTATAAGCAATAAACAATATAATATTTTCAAGAAAGTTTATTTAACACACACATTTGGTGAAGCTTTATAATAGTTCATAATGACTATGTTCAAGTAATAGTTAATGCTTAATAAGTAATTAAGTTGCCCTACTGGAAAGTATCCCATCAGTTAAGCAATAAGACTCAGCTATACCACTTTCTGTTAGTAGTATTCTATCAATCATGGAAACATAAAAACAATATTTTATTTACAAAACGTTTTCACAGTTATTAATACGTTTTTGTTAACAGTCTCAACTGGCTTTAAAAGGTATAAAGTTGCCATGACAACGTCACGTACGCAAGATGGCATAGGGCCCGTGTGGACCTATATCGTGCGTTATCTCGAAAACGGTAGGTTTTTAAGCTTTAAAACGCTGGACCAATACGCTTTGTAGGAGCGTATATGATCTTGATGCCCGCGTCAAAATCTTTAAAACCCAACCTATCCCGTCTCGATCCGCCGACTCTCAGTCGTCAAAGTTTTGAAACCTTCCAGTTTTTTCATCACTTTTATTTAAGCCCTTGTAAGATTTTAAGAAACAAAATCAGGATTCGTCACATCTCTGTGAAATTCTCTTTCTTTTGATACCTCACTCGTCAAAATCCATCGCTCCTGAGAGCCGGAAAAGGGATCTATACTACCGTAATAATATATAGTAGTGATATATTTGACTATTTCACATATTTTATTCAAAAAGACAATTTAAGGCTCATAGAAAAATTTAATTATTCCTGATCAACAGTTGACAAATACCTGTATTTTTTTCCTTCACTCTAAAGCGATTTCCACACTATTCAACTTTCGGTTCGACCTAATGAACGGGAAAGGTAACGTGTAACATGCGACGTCGCATGCCATGTCGAATTGAAAATCTAACGGTGTGGAAATAGCTGTTATAGACATAAATAAAATATTACAGGATGTTAACATTGAATAAGAGATGAGAAAGGTTCAGAGGTTTAAGATAATATTAAGATAATTTAAAATGTAGATAAATAATATAGGAGGATAGAAGTTTTAGAGAGGAGACAATTTGGATGATATGTGGATAATGGGGTATAAATCGCTTTTAAGTGAAAATGGGCTCTAGCCATATTTTGATTGTTTATGACGAACTTTAGCTCTGATAAAAAGGATATAAGTCGATGGAACAGTGTTCACTCTGAAACAACTCACGAAAAGGGATAAAAGTTCAAATTGGAAGATTGGCCTCTGGATAAAGTGGTATTACTTGAAACGTACCCAATTGCGAAGGAGTCTGACTTTTGGGCAAAACGATACAAGTCAACTTGTTTCCAATATTACGATAAATTGACGTCACTTTGATAATCATTATTGCTATTTTGTTGAGTCACTATTTAAATAGACTCTATTTTGCATACCTACCTACATGTACACCCGGTTTCCATTATATATTTATTGTTTTTATCAGAATTTGATAATTAGAAACTTGAACATTTTTTTTTGTTTGTTTTTTTCTTATTTCTCTTAAAATCCACTTTTCAATGTTTTTGGTTATCTGTCAATTTCAAGTAAAGCATTGAGCCTAAACATTTTATGATTAGCTTACATGAAAGCTAATTAAATTTACTTTAAATTCATTTTCATGACTGATCAATATTTTACAATATAAGAGACGATTATGAAAATGTTTGACGTTTTGGAGAAAATAATAAATTTCTGAAGAGTTGTAGTTTAGAAAGTAAAGGTCCTACAGAGTTCATTCTAGTATCAAATTGCTGACAATTTTATCTTCTTTAATAATAAATAAGATAAGATATTCTTTCAGATGCATAGCTTTATTATTTAGTAATTATTTAGTCATTTAGTAAAAACTGAAAAATGTACGAAAATTTCATTGCTTTTAAGCTATTACGCCGATTGCACAGGCCTTTCGAAGCTACAAATTTGGTTTCTTACTATTGATTTAGGTCCAAATAAAATATTTAAAAATTAGAACTACTCGACCTTCTTCACTCAACGGATGCACGAGTATAATTTGACTGGACTTTAAAGGGCTACAGGTAATTTTTTGTAGGGAAATTAGATTAAGTTATATTTTTTTTTCCTTTTAATGAACTTTACTTTTGAGAAGAAGGCTTTAATCATTGAAACAATGTTCAAACGGTATGTGAGTACTGTTCCATTCTCTTATTCATTAAAAAGAACAAATTATAATTTAATTCCGTTGTTGCAAAAAAAAATTCACTGGTACCCTTTCACAGGAATACAAATTCCTGTATTCTATATTTTAGAATAGAGAAATTCTGTATGAATTTATATTTCGAGTACACGTACAAGAAGATCAAGATCGAACATATTTTTAACTAACTGCCTCTTTTACAAACCTTATCAAAACTTTGAATAACAAAACCTTTGGAAAGAACTTCTATTTCCCAAACTAATTCTGCAATGTTTGACATTCTTCCTTCAGAATTATAGGTATCTTTGACGATTATGAACCTGATTGCATCACCCTGGACAGGAAGGTGTTGAGTAGATGTGTACCTGCCCATCTCTTCGATCAGGTATTCATTTACGCCTAGTTTCTGCACGACCCAGATTTCATGAGCCTATAGGCTTTATTTTCTCTGTTAATGATAGAGGGAGCTCCGTTAGAGTATCTCACATAACGCACTTAGATAACACGTACGCTCGCTACACTCGATGATGTAAGTGATGAAGAGTAAATTAAACGCTGCCTTCTCTCTTTCGAATTAAAAAAAAAAAAACTAGGCAGATCCCTCTCATTTTGTTTGATCTCAAAGTGTTTCAACTGATTTTAAAATGCTATAACTTTAGAAATTATATAAATATACGAATAAGTAGAGGGAAATTGCGGGTGCTGGTACACTTTTTGGAGCATACAATCAGAAGTCAGCATTAGGTCACTTACCAGTAATGTGATTATGGCGAGAAATTTGAATTTACACCTCGACCTAACCTTAACTGCCACGTGACCTTACCTCGACATAACCTTAATTATTAGGCCAGGTCCCTTTTTAGTCACGTGACCCATCGCGCCTTCTGGCCTATGCTCCGCACACAAGAGGAACTCCGCCCTATTTAGTCACGTGGCACGTGCCATCTGGCCTAAGTTCTGCCCACAAGAGCCACGCTCCTTTTAGTCATGTGATGCACTCACGTGACCTATGGAGCCTTCTGGCTTATAGTCCGCCTACAAGGGCCACACCTTTTTAAGCCACGTGATCCAGTCAAGTGACAAATGACCTCTTCTGGCCTATGCTCCGTCCTCAAATGTCACGCCCCTTTTAGTCACATGACTATTAGGCTCCGCCCTTTAAAACACGTGGTCACGCCCTTTTTACCGCTCTCTAAACAGCCATTAAACCACACCCGACGATTCCTGGATCACTCCTAACAATATCTGATCATCCGTTACCCTCCATCACTACCTCTAGCAATACTTGACCCCACCGATCTACACTGTCTCGTTTGACATGAAAGCTGAATAATAGATCTTAAAACAGACAATAGAGGTCAGCAGATTCGCTTGCAGTTGTGTTGATAATATAATAATTTTCGATATGTTGCAGCACTTTCACCACAAAAGTGATAAATTGGGTTGAAAATTTTACTTTCGTTTTAGGGGAGTAGGAATTTAGAGGAACTCAAGTACTAAGGTCAATCATCTAGTATTGATCTTATGATAGTAAATTATATCCAGAGCATGGCACTTGGATTATATTCCCACGTAATGTCCACAGCTCGTCTAACTTGTCAAAAAGCGGCAACGTCTTCCGTTCAGTTTCTGTCATTTCGTTGATTGGAGTTGATTATCTAAGGATATTGGAGTCTTTAAGACGTCCAGCTTCCGCCTCTTAGTAAAAAATATATATCAATCTAATAAAAGCAAATAAAATCAAGTATGTAATTCATATTTTTACCAACAAACACACCTCGATAAGGCGACAGAATCTGGGAAAAGTGTCTCATAGACGAGATTTTTCGTAGAAAGTTTGGTTACCATTGTACTTACTCTTACCTGATTTTCCTATATCAGCTGAGTATTTTAGAATTCAAGAGAGCTATGAAGTCCAAAAATGTTCTCTCCAACAGAATGTTAGCGTGCAAAAGCAAGTTGAAATGATTGTTGATTTATCGATAAACAAACTTCGATGAGGGAACAGGTACTGGTAGAGGTGCCTCATAGACGAACTTATGGTATTTCTGGGAGAAAGTGTGGTCAGAATTGTGCTCTAACTACTCCAATTCTGCTTCTATTAGTTACTGTTCAAATTATCTATCTTCCGATGATACCAATCATTCTAATATTGACAGTCACCTACAAAAAACATGATATCAATCCGGGTCAATACCCGGAGGTGAATAAAAAGTTATCATTTCATAAAAGAAAACAAGCAATTTGATTTATGAAGTGAATATGGAGAACCCTTAATATGAATACTAACTTTTTTTTTAAATAGTGGTGGGGGAATCAGTAAACTCGAATATGATAATTTGAAATTTGAGGAATAGCGGTAAGTAAGAGTATCAGTAAGTTTGAGGTGCTGCAAGCTCATCTAACGTAAATTTTCACAGATCATCACAGATAAGAAGAGAGAATATTTCATGTATAATATATCCTGAAATTATTTCGATTCGCCATCAGATCCAAAGCAGTGAAGGAAATCGAAGAAGTTAAACAACGTTACTTACACAATGTTGAAAAAATCTATGCTCAGCGGCCGATGCTTGCTCCACAGGTATGGAAGATCGATCACAGCAGAAGGGTAGGTGTGACTATAATATTAATAACTCTAAACATATCAATTAAGATATGCTAAAATTTCAAATATATTAATGTATGATATGTGTTCATGCGCCGGCACTTAACTGAGATCAAAGAATAAAGAAGAGAAAAATAGTAATGGCAAGGGCCGAGGGATACGTTAAGAGGGATACTTAAATTTATTTTCGAGAGGAGAGGGATTCAAAAAGAAGAAGGGAAATAATCATCTAAATGTCATTGTTCGCCAAATTCGACGAAAATGTTAAGGATAAGCATAAAACTTGGATCAACAACTATTGTTAAAATAGTCAACAATATTATTCAAAATACAAATCTTATGAAAATTATATTTTTTCGTATCTTTCGGGAGGAGGAAGGAGGATCTCCTGATCCCCTCCGCTGCATACGCCACTGGTTACTTGTAATGGAGAAACCATCGATCTCATCTTGCGTCAATTCCTATGGTGCTAGAGATATGGGCCGTTCTCATCAGACTTGTTAAATTGGCTCTTCTAACACGGTGAGTTTTAGAAAAAATAAAAACTGACATATCTTTCTCAATTTTTTTGTCTATGTTCTCTAGCATATCTGCTATTAAGATCTGTTAGCCACAGCCACCCTGTAATAACACCGTCTAAGACACTTACAGCTGGGAACTTCTTATCACGTTGGTTATGTTAAGGTTATCCCGGTGTGTGTGATTGCTGGTGTAACGTGCTTGCTCAATTTTGTACATATTTATTTTTGTGTAGCTAGTAGTGGTAGTTGCTGAGAGAAATAGTAGGATAGTCTGTTTATTTTTTTATTGTATAATTGTTAGTGAATTGGTTGCGCAACGGAGAAGAAGGTTTATTTACATTTTATTTTTTGTTTCTTTAGTATAGTTAATTTAGTCAATTTGTATAGCCAAATCAGAAGCATGCTTAATTTGTTTTTTTTTCTTTAAATTTATATTTATTATGTGCAAGTAGTTTTAGTTAAAAGATTTTAAATACATTGATTTTTCCTTTTGTAATTGGATTACTTAATGAACCTAACGCTAACACTCTTACAGTGGTGACCCCGACGTGATATTTTCATATAGAGTGAAGGGTTATTTTTACTTCAAGATTTTGCCTAGTTATTTATTATTTAATTACTTAATCAATAATTTACCAAAACTTTAGTTTTCATTTTTTTGTTTTAAATAAATCTTAGTTTTAATATTAGTTATTTTTCAAATTATAATAATTAACATTATATTGAGGTTCATTAAGTAAGCAAAATGCCTGGTGGTAAGCATGATGCTAAAAGCAGTGAGGATAGTGGTTATGTAGAGGCAGTGTCGGTAAATTATAAAATACCACCCTTTTGGAAGCCAGACCCTGCATTATAGTTCTGCCAGGTAGAGGCTGTATTTGCTAGAAATAATATAACCAAAAATCAAACAAAATTTGAAACACTAGTAGGAACCTTAGATTTTGATATCCTACAGCAAGCAGCAGATATTGTTAAAAAACCAGGCCCAGATTCCTATGAGGAATTAAAAAACAGACTCATTGAAGCATTTTCCGAATCGGAAAACCGTAGAATAAGGCAGCTATTAGAGGGAAAACAGTTAGGTGATCAAAAACCTTCACAACTGTTACGCCACATGAGACAGTTAGCGGGAGAGATGGCATCGGAAGAAATGTTAAAATCTTTATGGATGAGGTCGCTATCCAATAGCATGCAGGCTATCTTAACTGCATCAGAGCACACTAATTTAAATAAGCTGGCAGAGATGGCTGATAGAGTGCACGAGATACAGAGTCCTATAGAAATAAGCTCTATCGCAACCCCAAGCACCCATCAAAATCTGCATGCACAAATAGAAAGGCTCTCACAGCAGGTGGCGGAGTTGATGACTCGCCGAGCCTGCCGCACTTGCGACCACAGGCAGCCACGTTCACCGGAAAGAAACAGGAGCACACCTAGATCCCGAAGCAAATCCCGGAACAGAAATCGTAATAATAAATGGCTGTGCTTCTATCACCACCGCTACCGGGATAAAGCTAGGAAATGCGAGGGGCCCTGCGCGTGGAACAATTAAAGCGAGATGCTTCCCCGGAAAACTAGATGCAGTGCTGGCAGAGGGCGCAACCCAGCACTGCACCATCTCAACGCCGCCTTTCCATAACCGATAAGCGGTCAGGGCTGACTTTCTTGATAGATACAGGAGCAGCAGTATCCGTTCATCCACCGCCCAGAAAGGCAAAACTTAAGGTTCTAAGTGTGTTCGCTACGGTCGGACAGTTTCAGTTCGTGATAGGACAATTAAAAATGGCACGGCGAAAACCACAGGTCCCAGTTACTGCCACAGAGGCCGCGGGAGGCACTTTTGCACGCCGAACGAGAGGCCAACTTAAGATCGTAGACAACCGGGCCACCACGGAGGTTATAACAGTGCCCACCTCCAATCAGTTTAGTGCTCTGTCGGGATTGGCTCAGGAGTCTTCATCTGACTTACCAAAGAAGACAGCGCCAGTACCACCCATCGTAATGGCCAGTAAATATTCCATAACGATCGTAAAAACTTTTCTAGCCAAAATAAAAACCGAAAAATATCTCCTGCGACAGACAAAGGGAGGCATTCAAATCCACCTGGAATGTCTACAGGAGCGGCAGAAAGTGTTGTCAGGCTTTAAGACCCTTGACATAAGGCATCACACATACGCTCCAAAAGGAGGAAAAACTAGCAACAAATTTGTCATTAAAAATCTGGAGACCACCACGCCGGATGAGGACATCAGAGAAGAGTTTAAATCCCTAGACGTAACAGACGTGAGGAGACTACACCGCACGGACGAAACTGGGAAGAAGACCCCTCTGAATCCAGTCGTCATCACGGTTCCCATCTCCGTCACCATCGATGACATCAGGAAAATTAAACATGTCAACAAATGTATTTTTCACGTCACCGCCTATACACCCAGGAAAGACGTAGGCCCACCGCAGTGCTACAAATGCCAAAAATTTGGGCACACAAAGAATTACTGTGGGTATAAGGAAACCTGTGTCAGATGCGGAGAAAACCACAATATACAAAAATGCCCCAGAACAGAAACCCCTAAATGCACCAATTGCGGCGGAGAACATGTCGCGTCCTACAGACAGTGACAAGGCTCGTCAAGAAATAGTAAAGATAGCCGAGCAGAAGAAAAAGGAGAAGGCGGCAACCAATCAGAAGCCAGAAAATCCCCCCACCACCAGACAACACAGGATGACTAGTGAGGACACCATCTATTCCTCCCTACTACGACCACCCGCTCCTCCACCAATAGAGGACGTCGTTGAATCCCCACCACTACCGAATACCCCCACTTCTTCCACTACCCAGCCGGCAGACAACCAGATACCAGTCGGCACCAAACCACCAGTCACTATGGACCAACTCATACAGCTTATGTTCAACCTTGCGAACCAGATAGCTGCCCTAGTCCAGATCATAGCGGCACAAAACCAGCCATGAAAACTTTCTCCATTGTAAATTTCAACTGTTGTGGCCTCGCCACAAAAATAGAAGAGGTGGAGGCTCTCCTGGCGCTCACTGAACCCACTGTGGCCGTCATCACGGACACTAGATTACAAGGGCGCTCCCCACGATTTCGAGGATATGCCGTAGCTACAGATGACTCACACGATCCCCATGGAGGTGAACTCATAGCGGTCCGGCATGGAACGACGTGGAAAAAGATGCTACCACCTATGAACACCAGAGAGGCTCGGACCAGTCATGTCACCGTTCAGGTGCTCATGAATCAGCCAACATACATCACGGGCATATACCGGCGTCCAAGGGGATCACTGAGAGAGCTACGGCAACTCATCGACACCTTCGGGGCAAAAACCAATCACTGGTTGGTAGGAGACCTGAATGCCAGCCACAGTCTATGGCATAATATGTCGGCAAACCCGGCGGGAAGGCAGCTAGTAAAAACAGCTTTTACAGTTGTTCACCCAGGCACTCACACCTTCCGCCACTTTAGAGATGGCTCTACGTCGACCATCGACCTCCTATTAACAAGGCAGCCGCACCGTATCACGGAGTGCACTGTCTCAGATTTCATCTCGTCGGATCACCGGCCTGTGATCTATGAAGTTCAAGGAAGAAGACCCGAACCGACGATGAAGAAATTTAAATACCAGGAGGCTGACTGGAGCCGTTACAAAGCCGAGGTATGCCATAGGCTGCAACAAGTTCCGACCCTGCGAACCGTGGAGGAATTAAATGACTACATTGAGGACTTCACGGCAGCACTAGTCGAGTCTGCGCAGACAGCCATCCCCACCTACCATCCACAGCCTCCCCACCTACAGAAACCCCCACCCCACATCATGGCGCTCATAAAAAGTAGGCGGACACTGAAAAATCGTCATTCCCGCACTAGAGACCCGGACACCAAGAGGGCCCTGAACGCAGTGACTACCCAGATCAAAAATCTTCTGCGCCAGTGGAAGAATGCGACCTGGCATGAACAACTAAGGGCCACGCATGGTGATTTCCGAAAATTCTGGAAGCTCACAAAAGCAGCTACAAAGAAGACCTCTGACGTCCGCCTACACGATGGTGACCGCCTCCTGAATCATGCTGAGCAAGCCGAGCTGCTAGCTGAACACTACCAGCGGGATATAGATGAGCGGACAGGGGTCCAGCTTTCAATACCGGAGATGGCTAAGGGGAACAACTACATGTTTGTCACTCCGAAGAAACTGAAAGCCATCCTCAGAAGAGCCCACGGAAATAGGGCCCCTGGACATGAAGGAGTACAGACGGTGCTATTAAACAACTCCTAAGGAAAGGGATTGCTCATCTCACAAACCTGTACAATTCGTGCTTGAGGCTGAGATACTTCCCCGAAAAATGGAAACATGCCATCTTGTTTCCACTACTCAAGCCGAATAAGCTAGGGAACGTGGCAGAACACTACAGACCAATCAGCCTGTTGCCGCACCTCGGTAAGGTTTACGAAAAGATCATCCTGAATTATCTTAGGGAATTCTGTGATGAAAACTCCGTAATTCCTTACGAACAGACCGGGTTTCAAGCCCATCTCAGTACGGAACATCATCTTATGAAGCTACAAACTGAGGTGAACACCAGCTTCAACCGGAACACGGCAACGGCTATGATCTCCATTGACTGTACAAAGGCATTCGACTCTGTGTCTCATGGTATTCTATGCCGTAAGCTCATAGACCTCGGATGTCCTGAACAGCTCTACAGTGTTATTGTCTCCTTTCTCGACAACAGGACCATCTCTGTGCGGGTTCGCGATGAGCAATCCCGGACCATCGATATGAAGTGTGGAGTGCCACAAGGAGCAGTCCTCTCACCAGTACTGTTTTCAATATATACTGCTGAGGTAGTTGGCAAAAACTACAGATGCATATGCAGATGACATAGCCATCTACAGCACCAGTATGAGTGCCAAACATGCACTAAAACAGACCGAGAAAACCTGTAAAGAAATAGTACAACAGCTGAAAAATCTCAACATCCAGGTCAATCCAGCTAAAACGGACTGTGTAGTGTTCTCGCACCAAAAGGGCAAGAAGTCAGCACCTTCCAATTCCATAATATACCTGGGTATGAAGCTTGACCGGCATCTCAAACTTAGCACCCATTTATATCAAAAGACCAGGACGATCAGGAGAAGATCTTACCGTCTTCACCACCTACTGACTTCGCCAGCGCTGTCACTCCGCCTTAAATTACAAGTATACAAGAGTATACTGAGGCCAGCATTGCTATACGGGGCACCGTTGTTCACACATCTCACCGGTGGCACGCAGCGGCTCCTCCAGGGGTTTCAGGACTCGATGCTCCGGAAGATGGTAAGGACAACGGCGTGGAAGAAGAAAAAGGCTCCTGAACTTCACACCCTGCTAGATTTACCAACGGTCCCGGAATTTATCAGGAGGAGGCATATCAAATTCCTGGACTCGCTGGGTTACCTATCAAACCCACTATTTAAGACTCTAACACCAGCACCACCCCCACTTAGATGGCAGAAAATAGTGGAGGGAAACAGTGCAAAATGTGAAATAGACACTAAATTTAGTTTAAGGTTTTAGTTAAGTATATTAGATTAGGTTTAAATTAGTTGTACTAAGAAAAACGAACAGAAAAATAAAAGTGTGCCCCAACACTTTTGTTATAATAAGAATGAAATAAGAAATTATGTAAATACCAATACCACAAAAATTCCTTAAAATGAAGCTCAGCTTCAGCAAAAGGAAAATTGTCAAACAATGTAAATAACTGTAAATATAAGTATCCAGGGGTTTGGAGAAAAAAAAAAAAAAAAAAAAAAAAAAAAAAAAAAAAAATCCGACTGATGATGGAAGACGGAATATGTCGCCCATCCAAAAGCCCCTGGGCTTCGCCTTTGCATATAGTTCCTAAGAAGGACGGAACATTGCGACCATGTGGAGATTATCGTAGATTAAATGTCCAAACTCTTCCTGATCGATATGGTGTCCCAAACCTCAAAGATTTCAATACCAGCTCCATGGCACGAATATATTTTCTAGGTTAGATCTAGTGAGAGCGTACTACCAAATCCCGGTAGCCGAAGAAGATATTCCCAAAACCGCTGTAATAACTCCATTTGGACTATTCGAGTTTCAGCGTATGTGTTTTGGCCTTAGAAATGCGGCCCAAACATTCCAGCGTTTCATGGATTCCATTTTCCGAGAGTTATCATATACGTTTGTGTATCTAGATGACATCCTAATTGCTTCCAAGAATCTAGAAGAACATGAACAACACCTGCGAGAGGTATTTCGACGATTGGATGCTCACGGAATTACGGTCAACCCCGATAAATGTGTCCTAGGTCAATCGGATATAGATTTTCTAGGATACAGAGTCACCGCACAGGGAATTAAGCCATTGGAAAGCTGGGTGGACATCATTAATGCGTATCCCAAACCAACCACGGTTCACCAATTAAGGCGATTCTTAGGAATGCTGAATTTTTACCGTCCCTGTTTGAAGAATGCTGCAGAACTTCAAAAGGAACTCAACAAATTTCTTCATAACGCTAAGAAAAATGACCGCAGGGAAATACAATGGGATCCGGAAAGTGAAGCGGCTTTCATTAAATGCAAGGATGCAATATAATATAATTTTGGCGAGTTCTTCAATAGTTAATATTTTACAAAATTAAAATTGGAAATTTTTTAATATTTTTGCTTTTGTATGTTATTAAAGATAATAATTTTTTTTTAACTCTTAATAAAGAAAAATTCACTGTTTATTCTACTAGAAGAAACAGTAAGCTAAACTATTCACGATGGTTGTTATTTCTTTGAACTTTTTGGAAAGATAGGTTTTATCTTTTTTGTTTCCTTGACATAGGAATTTTATATGGTACTTTAAATTTGTTCTGAATGTTCGATATCTGTAATTAGTCCCACATATCTAATGAGCATTACTAGATAAGGTTATAGGTGGTTTAGAACTTCTTTCACTAAAAAAAAATATTTTCCCATTGTCGGCGTATGGCAAATAATTTTCGAAAAACATGGTAACAGACATGGTTACGTACATGATTTTCCATCGCACCTACACGTAGATTTCTTGCAATCGTGAGGAGCATTGCCATCAATCAAACTACTCGTTCAATTGTAAACATATTAATCATTGAAAATATGATAGAAACATAATAGGATAATCCTCATCAGACTTGAAGTTGGAATTTCCAGAACTGTAGATTTTCGCAAAGTTCAAGTAAAGTAACTTGATTCATATGATAATATATATATATATATATATATATATATATATATATATATATATATATATATATATATATATATATTTCTTATCCTCCGTTTATTAAATGTTTCTTTTACATAAAATGTCCGCTGCATGCAGGGATTTCACATTCTGACTTTGGCCCCATTAATTTGTAGAGAACGGAGAGGAACCACTCCGAAATGGATTTAGCACGTCGTCCAAGGCGACAGAGCCCTGCCACGTCCCAGACCTGGGTGGTGGGGCGATGTCTCTGAATAGAGGATTGGCTCAGGCCTTCAGACCATCAAATAATTTGATGTGCCATTCGGATTCCAACACTGAGAGTAGCTGGAGCTCCTCATAAATGGTGGTGAAGCTCTTCAATCTTTTTAAGGTGGTCTTATACATGTGCCGTAGCAGCGGTGCACCGTAGAGCATGGTTGGTCTGATAATGGCTTTGTAAATTTGCAGCTTCAGCCGAAGTGAGGAGGTAGTGAATCCTATGCGATTCTTTCGCTGACGTGGCTGGAGAAGGTGAGATGCCTGTCTAAGTGACGCCAAAGTAGAGAATAGAGATAGAGAGAGGCCTGTCTGCTGTTTCCATCTTGAATGTCTTGGGCAGTGGCTTCTTCCCTTTCTCTGAAACGACATCTTAATGTCGTCCGTCTTGGCCGGATTCACCCTGATATCGTTCAGTCTGAGGTCTTCCAATATGGCCGCCGATGCTGCCTGTGCCTTCTCGAAGGCCCTGCTGGCTTTAACGCTGGTGATGTACATGCCGAAATTGTCCGCATTGGCTGCTACTACTGCCCCTGGATGCTTCTCTTAGACCACTGGTGCCGTGAATACGACGAACAGTATTGGTCCCATTACAGACCCTTGGGGTACTCCGTCTACTTTATCGTGTTGAGGCGATAGGCTCTCGCCGACTCGTACAACAAAAGATCTTCCGCGAAGATGGCATCCAATCAATCGGCATAGGGAGGCAGGAAACCTGAACTCCTCCAGATGGCGTAGTAGGAGTGTGTGCGACACACAGTCAAAGGCCTTTCTGCAATCAACGGATATAAACGCCGTAACTCTGTTCATCTGCATATGCTTTACAGTCTGGGCCTGCACCTTCACAAGAGGGTGCTCTCGGGGGAACCCTCGTTGAAAACCAATATACTTCGGCGGGATGTCGGGCTCCTCACTGAAGTGCTTCATCAGGTGGTGGTGAAGAAGCCGCTCAAAAATCTTGCTCACATGCGAGAGGAGACTGATCGGCCGGTAGTGCTCCGATAAGTTTCCCGTTTTCTCCGGCTTGAGTAGCGGGACTTCGATTGCCTGTTTCCAGACTTTAGGAAAGTACGTGATCCGAATGCATGACTTAAAGATATTCAGAAGGATGGTTTTACCCTTCTAAGGGTGCATCTTCAACAACACATACGGAATACCATGCTATGCATGGTCTTGTAAGGACGCCTTGTGTGGAGTAGTACCAACTCAAGCTGGCCAAAGGTGGGAAAATGGGCTTCTCGTTAGGGCACGGCAGTTTTTACCTGATTTCTGGAAGTCTAGGAGCACCTGCCAGCCGAGCTTCTTCCCTCGCCACATAGCTCTTCACCAGGAGTTCAGCCTGTTCCCCAGGTGTCAGCAGGTCACCTCCTTATGTCAGGTGCACAGTCCTCCTCTTAGTTACTTGGGTCCTGACGAGGTTCATGCCACAGTGAGGTATTCCAGTCACGCTTCTATCTGCAGGGTCATCGCACTGATGGCCGGATTCAGGCTGTAGTCACGCGTGCGCTGAAAGATGTTACTCAGGTTGTTCTGCTGGCTAATCAGAGCGAGTAAGTGCTGTGGAGGTTTCCTGATCGCGTTGGGCTGTGGGCTGAATCTGGAGATGTTCCTGTGGGCTATATCCAGGATGGTAGTGGTGATGACTTCCACCGCTGTATTCATCTCTTCTTCAGTCTAAATTGTGGGTTTTGTTTCTTCAACAATAGACTTGTAGTCCTTCTAATCGGTCTTGTGAAAGTGGTACTTGCTCGCCGAAATCCGAAATGGTGTGCAGATTTCTGTTATATGTATATTTATTCTAGAATATATTTAATTAAGTATCCAATCAAATTCAATGGGCTCAAAAAATGATAGTTTGGAAAAAATATACAAATCTACAAGTAGACTTTTTTAGCTTTGTGTACGAAAAAAAAATTGTTTACCCTAGTTGTTACACAAACACATCGATTCTTTAGCATCATTCAATTAATATTCAAATATTCCAGCTAAAGCAAATTTACCTTTACTGAGTATTAGTAATCTCTTGCCTTTTACAATCGCTGGGCCTTTCAGTTTATTTATAATTCAACGTTTGCACAAGGTGAGCGTCACCGTTTGATCAGCTGAAGAGAGCTTTAAAATCTCTGATAGAACTAAAAAGAAAACAGATTTTCATAAGAAGAATGCACGTTTACATAAAAAAAAGAAATGGTTAAATCAATAAATATAATTAGGAACTCATGATGATTGTAATGATGATCTAGATCTGCTATGATCAGATGCTAAAACAAAAATTAATCCTTAGGTAGTCACTCGCTGTGGAGTATTGGTGGAGAGTAAATCTACGCTAGTGTGACTTCTCCGATTTCAAGTTATCATTTTCAAGCTTGTTCCCTGTCGAGCTTGTCAGTTTCTCCCGGCTAGATTCGATTGTACTCACTGGCCAACTCCCAATAATTATAATGAATCCCTCCGGACTAGATACAACGGACTCACTGATCAACCATCAGCCCAATATCAAAATTGTACGCAACTGAAAGTTCATCCCAGCTAAGTTCGATATACTCACTGATCTAGATTCGATATACCCAATGTATATGTTTTCTGTAACCTTCCAAATCTTTATGTTTATGTTGTAATCCTCTCAACATCCCGACTATCTCTTATCTCTTATAACCTTAATAGTGCTGCTACTAGCCAACGCCCGCCCTTGGCAGTTGAACCATTTGGCGACGTGCTGACCAATAGAGACGTGCTTCTTCAAACTCCGGGCTCTTATCCCGTGGGGTGTGGTCTAAAGCTAAGCAGTCTCTCAGATGTTCAGCATCCATTGTATCGCAACCACATAGTGGACACTCGGAGGATGTCAGAGTTTTGATACTGTGGCGAGATAGTCATGCCCGATTTTCAGACGGAAGGCGGCTACGCTGATTTCTCGTGGGAGGCTTGTGTTGATGGGACCCTCAGTGACCAATGTCTCCCATTTTTTACCAGCAGCCGCTTCGAAGAGGCGCTGTTCGCTCCATCTGCCGACTGCTGTGCTAATTAGTGCCTTGGATGTTTGCACAGATATGGGGCAACTAGGTTGAGGTAGAGTAGTTCTTAATTTGGCTAGTTCGTCGGCTTCCTCATTTCCATGTATATTGACATGACTGGGTATCCATTAGAACATCCACGATTTCCCAGATTTTCCAATATTCTTCTACACTCGTAGAAGACGTGCTTCTTCAAACTCCGGGCTCTTATCCCGGGGTGTGGTCTAAAGCTAAGCAGTCTCTCAGATGTTCAGCATCCATTGTATCGCAATCACATAGTGGACTCTCGGAGGATGTCAGAATTTTGATACTGTGGAAAGTGCAGCTGCATATGAAAAACTTCGACAAGAATATGATATCCCATCCATGGATGATACGGTACCACTGTATGTGTGCCAGGACTTCTTTAACAACCTACCGTTAGCTCGCAACAACCTTAAGAACCACTCGATGTCAAAACACGCCTCCATACAACATGAATTGAAGAAGCTTGCTCTACAAACCATTCATGAAGAATATCCAGAAGACGAGTGGATTCAGGTTTACACCGACGGATCTTCAATCCCAAATGCCGTAAAAACTGGAGCTGCATACTACTGCCGTCTCTTTCAAGGACATTTAGCTGTAGGCTCTCATCTTAGTAACTATGATGGAGAAGTTGAAGCAGTGCATGCAGCCGCAGCCGAAAAGATTGCTTCTCCTTCAAAAGCAGTGTTTTGGTCGACTCGCAAGCCGCTATATTCAACTTGTCGCGCAACACCCAAACAGACTGCCAGAGAACGGTTGAATGTAGAAGAATATTGGAAAATCTGGGAAATCGTGGATGTTCTAATGGATACCCAGTCATGTCAATATACATGGAAATGAGGAAGCCGACGAACTAGCCAAATTAAGAACTACTCTACCTCAACCTAGTTGCCCCATATCTGTGCAAACATCCAAGGCACTAATTAGCACAGCAGTCGGCAGATGGAGCGAACAGCGCCTCTTCGAAGCGGCTGCTGGTAAAAAATGGGGGACATTGGTCACTGAGGGTCCCATCAACACAAGCCTCCCACGAGAAATCAGCGTAGCCGCCTTCCGTCTGAAAATCGGGCATGACTATCTCGCCACAGTATCAAAACTCTGACATCCTCCGAGTGTCCACTATGTGGTTGCGATACAATGGATGCTGAACATCTGAGAGACTGCTTAGCTTTAGACCACACCCCACGGGATAAGAGCCCGGAGTTTGAAGAAGCACGTCTCTATTGGTCAGCACGTCGCCAAGTGGTTCAACTGCCAAGGGCGGGCGTTGGCTAGTAGCAGCACTATTAAGGTTATAAGAGATAAGAGATAGTCGGGATGTTGAGAGGATTACAACATAAACATAAAGATTTGGAAGGTTACAGAAAACGTATATATTGGGTATATCGAATCTAGATCAGTGAGTATATCGAACTTAGATGGGAGGAACTTTCAGTTGCTTACAATTTTGATATTGGGCTGATGGTTGATCAGTGAGTCCGTTGTATCTAGTCTGGAGGGATTTAATATAATTATTGGGAGTTGGCCAGTGAGTACTATCGAATCTAGCCGGGAGAAACTGACAAGCTCGACAGGGGACAAGCTTGAAAATGATAACTTGAAATCGAAGAAGTCACACTAGCGTAGATTTACTCTCCACCAATACTCCACAGCGAGTGACTACCTAAGGATTAATTTTTGTTTTAGCATCTGATCATAGCAGATCTAGATCATCATTACAATCATCATGAATTCCTAATTATATTTATTGATTTAACCATTTCTTTTTTTTATGTAAACGTGCATTCTTCTTATGAAAATCTGTTTTCTTTTTAGTTCTATCAGAGATTTTAAAGCTCTCTTCAGCTGATCAAACAGTGGCTTCGGTACTTTTATAAATATAAGTTTTGTCAAAGCCCAAAACCACCTTTATTTTGTCAAAGTCTTCCTTGTTTTTCTCTTTAATCTTCATGTTTGGGACCTCAAGCCTTGTAAAATAAGAGTAAATTACAATAATTTGTTTCATGTAATAGAAAATTAGGTTATAATCCAAGAAAAAGGTGTTCAAATTTCTGTTCACCGCCATTTCAATGAGGTGATTTCCAAATGTCCACTAATAGTGCAAATTATATGATCCGGAAAAGTAAGAAAAAATATACTAACTAAATAATTAAACTAAGTAATTACAATTTTATTGCTGTGAATTCAAAGAGGTATAGCTGGTGCAATCAGTGGGTACCTTTTAAATTTCAAAATTACCTGGAGAGACCAAGATCGAAAACCATTACCTGTTGCTATTTTAGTATTTATTTATTTGTGATAGTATAGATTCAAAAACAGAATTTAATAGCCAAATATGAGCTCCTTTTTAAGCTCGTTTTAACTTTAAAATGTGATGCTTTATTTTTCCTGATCTGCCCTGTGACCTAGTTAGCAGAGGTGGCAGAGGAGGAAGTGTGGCAGAGGGCGGCAGTGCCGAAAATAGGATTTTTGCCCGATAGGGCATAAGCATAATAAGCATAATTTTGTCGCCCCTCTTTTCATCTCTCTCCAATAAATGTCAAAGTTTATAACAATACATTTGGTAGTATATTTCGAAATAAATCTCATAACAATAACTCGTTTTATTGACTGAATTAATGCCAAAATTATCAAAAAGAAGAAACAAATGTTTTTTACTTAATTTAAAAATATACATTCATTCGAAATTTGTCGCCCTCTACTCTTACTGCCTCTTAGGGAAAGTGTCCCCATTACACCTCCCCTCTCCCAACCTCCCTCCGCTCCCCCTTGTTCCTTTCCTGTGGGCGACAATCTTGAACTTTGCCCCGGGCGCCAGTTGACTTAGCTACTTCACCGTTGGAAAGTATCCTTTATACATATAAGCCAATGATTATTGGCTCACACCCATCTTTTCTATTTCCACTTGAAGACGTGAAAAAAAACTCTGAAATATTACTGAATAAATAATTTTAAAATTTCAAATGCTATTCACTTTTTATAATTATAAAATAATGAATTTTTCAATTTCCAAATTTTGTACCAAATAAATTTAAAGTCCTATTGCCTCTAAAGTTATTTGAAAATTTATGTTTATTTCTGTGTGCAACAGAATGAAGCCTCAGATGCATGGAACGATAAACAGAAATTTTCAGAGATAACAGAACTTTAAATTTAATTGATCAAAAATTGTGTATATCATTTTTTTTTTTTTTTTTTACGTTATGGAGTTCAGAGATATTTTATTTTATTTTAAGAAAGTACTTTTATACATTATTTTTGTACGTCAGAAGTAAACTGTCGTGATTAACATTTTCGAAGCTTTACAGACGATAGTATAGATTCAAAAACAGAGTTTAATAGCCAAATATGAGCTCCTTTTTAAGGTCGTTTTAACTTAAAAATGCAAAAAGAAGTTTCAAATCACACTATATTCATTGTTGTGGATACTGGTCAATCTTTATATTTGAAGTATTGCATAGTTTTACTCTTTTTTCTTATTTACTTACGCTACTTATGTATTCTCGAAAAATATAGCCAAGATAATGCTAGTACGATTATTTAATCAAAATCAGCAAAATATGTTTATGATAGTGTATCTCTGGCGCACAGATTTAAAGTTCGAACTTCACTTAATTTTTTTTTTTTTTAATTGCTATGGTGAATTACATTTAAAAAATGAAAAACACTGCTATTCAAGGAATAGAACATCAAACATCTTACCATAATGTGGTCTATTCATCCATTGAGTTACGGGATCCTGTCGAAAATTGATATATTCTTTCTCATTAGTTATTTACTGCATCGCAGCCATCTACCTATACATCTTACAAGTAATTTTCAAATTTTTTTTTCATCTCCTAATTATTGATTACTCGTTATTAATGAACGAATATAACAATAATTATAGTAATCTTCCTTTATTTAATGCTAGAGAAGGTAGAGAATTTTCTGACGCATGAAATCTTGGGAATTAACTTTTTTTAAAGATATTGACGTTATTCTAACTGAATATTTTTTTATTTATTTTTGTAATGTTTGATACATTTTTAGATCATTGATTTATAAGTAATAGACTCATAAGTAGTCTTCTAGGTAAATCAGGCCTTATTTATTTTTCCCTCATTTACTTTTATAATGTATTAAGCATCAATATCTTTATACGAATAATATTTTTGGACGTCTTTTGACTTCTATAATTCAATTATAACAGTTAGACTTCTACATAGTAAAACTTCAATATTCTGCCGTTTCCCATTGTCAACTCGTTTCACATTTATTACAATATAAATTGCCATTATGGCACATTATAAAATAATGTTGCCAGGAACACCAGGGATCTACATATGAACATTTACGATCTATTTTACCGATACTGTCCTATTTGAACTTTGTATTCTTAATGATTGTGATATCACTACTATTTTTCTGAAAAGGGTTGTTGCGTTACGCTTTAAAAGCTAATGATGAATAGTGTTTTAAATGACTAAATGACTTTAACGAAGAAAGCCTAATTTGTCTTGAATTTATCTACCTATACACATTCTAGAAAATTTAAAAGAATATATAAATTATTGAATCAGTTTTCTTCTTCCAAATATCGACTGCATCGGGATCCATCTAGTATCGTGATGACACCTGATTGCATGCGGTAATACGGAAGATTTTTTGAATCATTCCAATTTTATCCATTTTTATACTTTTTATGTATTTATCAGCAGTGAGACCTCTGGCGACAATTATTCCTTCACGCACCTCGAGTATCGCACCAGCACACAGTGGTTCAGAATCTCCGATTTCGTGGCCAAAAGTTATTTCGCTGTACTGCAATCTTTTAGTGGTAGAAAGTCTTCTATATTAACTGGCTAATACAAAACACTTCTAAAAACGTGAAAGAAATAAACCCTATGATTGGAGCTTCTCAAATTCGACATCAGTTGATATTGACAAATCGAATGAAAACGTTTGGAAATATATTACACCCAAAACATTGTGAGTTTTGAAAAAAATAATAATTAACTATCTTTTCTCCACTGGATGGACCCGTCATCAGCGGGTAAGCTGTTTTAAAATTTCGATTCCGTAATTTTTGTTACCTGCCTAAAGATAATTGTAGTATTCTTGGGGAAGACTTGCACACACTAAAACCTCAACTAGTTTAGTGAACCCTTAATTTCTCATATTTTATCCTAAGCTAATTGATTGATTTTTATTCAACTTAATTATTTTTATTCGTATTTCAACGAAGTAAAAGGATCTTTCGGCAGCAATTTCATCAATTTGGTGATCCTTCATTAGGTTTCAGAACCTGCTAACTTTTAATTTACTACGAAATTTTGTTCGGCCATGAGCATTTCAAATTAATTATTTATCTATCTATCAAATGGCGCTACAACCCTGCGATGGGTCCTGGCCTCTTCAATGAGCCTCCACCATTCGGCTCGGTTTTGGGCTGCTGCCTTCCAATTTCGGACTCCAAGTAGGTCTCGTGCGTCTTGTACCACTCCATCCATCCACCGGAGCTTGGGCCATCCGACTCTTGTTGGACGATGAATTTCCTCTTCCATTATTCTTTTAGGCATTTCATCGGTACTCATCCGTGCTACATGTCCTGCCCACCCAAGGCGTCCTAATCTAATAAAGGTCAGTCAATCCTGGAGCAGCTCATAGAGTTCCTTATTTCTTCTTCTCCAGCCTTCCTCGTCCCTTACCGGCCCATGGATTTTCCGAAGGATCTTCCTCTCGAAGACCAGGAGATTATTTCTATCCTGTGTGGATAGTGTCCTATCCTTTCTATCCTGTTTGGGAGGCGTATGTTAGAACAGATCTGATCAGAGTTTTATATAAATGATGGACCTTTGTTTTCCTATTAATGAACTTGCTCCGGAGCTGTTTCAAAATAGCCAAAATAGCATCGGTTAGCCGCTGTGATCCTTCGCTTTATTTCAATGGAAACATTATTTGTTGCTGTGACCTGAGATCCAAGGTGAATAATCTACTCCAATCTCTCAAAGGTACAGCTTCCTACGACAACCTGTCTTTCTTAAGGTCTGTCTCCTCCGGTGTTCATACATTTTATTTTGTTTTCATTAATAGTCAGTCCCATGCGTGCGGCAGCTCTCTGTAGGCTTAAGAGAGACTCAGTAAGCCCAATATTAGGATCGTGCCACTATATCAAGGTCATCCGCATAACTGAGCCATTGGACCGATCTATTGAATATGGTGCAATTATTCTGGATACCTGTTTCTCTCACTACTTTTTCAATACCAAATTAAACAGGAGGCACGCCAAATCATCTCCTTGCCTTAGTCCTTTGTTTGAGCCAAATTCAGAAGAGAATTCAGACTGTATGCGGGCCCTGCACCTAAAGTCTCTCATTGTCATTTTTATAAGGCGTATTAGCTTTGAAGGAACCTTAATTTCTCTTAGTGTCTCGTATAATTTAGGACGCTTGATACTGTCATACGCGTTCTTAAAATCCACGAACAAGTGGTGAGTAGACATCTTATGTTCATAGGCCCTTTCCATGACTACTGTGAGGGTATGAATTGGTCCACTGTAGATTTTGCTCTCCTGAAGCAAGTCTGGTACAGTCCGATTTCTCGTTCTGTATACGGGATCAGCCATAGGTAGAGGATATTGGGGATAGAGAAGACCTTTGTAAGCACAGGGGAGTAGCGATATTCCTCTGTAATTACCACATTCTAATTGTTCTCCATTCTTGTGAAGCGAGCATATCAAGGCATTGCTCCATTGCTGAGGCCTCTTCTCATGAACCCATATCTCGAGGATCAGAGCATGAAGTGTCCTGTGCGGTTCCTCTCCACCATATTTAAACAACTCTGCTGGCAATCCGTCCTCAACTGGTGTCTTATGGTTCCTCATTTTCTGGATTGCATCTACAACCTCTTCCAAATCTGGTGGCTCCATATGTTTTTCATCCTCTTCTTCATTTCCTTCACTCACTCCGGGCTCACTATCCTGTTCATTCAGCAGGCCACTAAAGTGCCTTACCCACCAATGAAGTATCTCGTCATTACTGTTCAAGAGAGTCCTGTCTTCTTTTTTGTAAGCTTGAATTTTAGGTTTAAAAGGGGCTCTACCATTGTCCACCCTCTGAAAGAAGAGTCTGTTTTCATTCGCACTCCTGTAATCTTCTATTTCTTTCAATGCCTCTATTTCCCATAGTTTCTTCTTCTCCCTATGCACCTTCTTCTTATCTCTCCTCCTTTTGCGGTATTCCTCTGTGGGTCCCCTTGTGAACCGTTTCTGCACCATAGGTTGGTAGGCGACGTTGTTCGCATCTGTTGCGTTTCGGCATTCTTCATCAAACCAAGATGACCTTGTTTCGCGCTCCTTTAGACCTAAGCATTTATATGCAGTTCTTGTAATTGCCAGCTCCACATTGTCACTCCCACTGCCTGAGGGTCTTAATGACATTACCCAGTGTCTCATGCAGTGTCCCACCTATATAAGCTTGGAAAGAGTTGCATATATCCAGGGTCTTACAGCTACTTGATATTCCACTTCTTAGTCTTTTCTTGTATCTCGCATTAATGATTCTTGCCATGATTCGTGCTATCAGTAAGTTGTGGTCAGAGTCAATGTTGGCTCCTCTAAAGGTTCTTACGCTCAATAAATTCATCTAGGGCGTGCACTTATTAGGAGATGGTCTAATTGGTTGAAGGTGTTGAGATCTGGGGATCTCCATGTTGCTTTGTGTATCCTGCGGCCACGATAGAGTGTGGTTCCAACTACCAAATTCCGAGAGGCCGCAAAATTCACGGTTCTTTGACCATTTTCATTATATTCCTCATGGATGTTATGTGGCCCGATCGTCGGATAGTAAATGTTTTCTCGGCCAATCTTTGCGTTGAAGTCTCCTGCCAGTATTTTAATGTCGCTTTTTGGGCAAGCGTCATGTGCCCCTTCCTAAGCATCATAAACCTCCTGCATATCCTCTTCACTTGCGGTTTCCAATGGGGCATGGCAAATGATTATGGAATAGTTGTAGAAGGTTCTCTTGATCCTTATAATGCATATACGTTTATTTATAGGGTTGAATCCAATGACATTCTGCCGCATTCGCCCTTTCACAATGAAACCGGTTCCGAAACCATGGTTGCTCGGGTAGTAGATTGTATAGAGTTTTTTTCAATAGTCCCGCTTCCAGTCCATCGAATTTCATGGATGGCAGCTATGTCATATCTATACCTGTCCAGTTCATTCAGGAGGATTCGAAATCTTCCGGGTCTATGCAAAGTTGAAACGTTCCAAAATGTTAGTCGAAAGTCCATTTGATGGTTTCCGTGTCGGTTAACTTGAGTCAGTCCAGCATTATCTCGTTGAGGCCTCACGATGTAAATTTTTCAGAGGTGATGGTTATCAGCCCTCGCCGTCTTAGTCAGGTGGAGGGGCTGCCTCCTCTAAGCCTTCTGACCTGCTCCCTCATCCGGGACGACTTCCTAGGGGAGGTGACCCAAGGGTGTCGTGTGAATGTCGGTGTACTGTTCCCCCAACCTGGAGGGCCAGTGGCTGTCTGCAGTCTAACGATTGGGCGATGGGACCGCCACCTCCCTACACCAAATCAAATTAATTATTAGTTTGCAAAATTCTTCGGTACAGGTATCGTTTATTAAGTTTTCAAGGACGCTATTTCCTAATTTACTATTGGATTTTCGATATAGCGTATTTCGCTTTTCCGTTAACGTTAAAGTTTTCTGTAATATAGGAATCATATATTAGGTTTTCGAGAGTTCCGATTCCATTTTTTTGAATTGGATTTCGAATTACTATTACAGTTGACATTTATTTGTTTGATTTGTTTGTTAGATATCGTTTATTAAGTTTTCAAGAACCATATTTTCGAATGTACTGTCGGATTTTTGATCGCACATCAACATTTCGGTTTACAGTTCATTTTGAAACTTTCTTCGATATAGGGATCGTTAATTAGATTTTTGAAGGTTCTGATTCGTATTGAATATTAAATCGAACATGCTCATTTCGAATTACCCTTACAAATTACAGTTTCTTTGGTGGTTATTATTTAGTAGGTTTTCAAGGACGATATACTCAAAAAATGTGAAATGTAATTGAAATTTGAAATGCGCATAATCGATTAAAAATAAAATTTTAAAAAATGGAATCAGAACCCTTAAAAGCATTCTATAAATCAGAACATTTTATAAATAAATCACACCTATATTAATGAAAACTTCAACAGTATCAGTAAATTGCGCAATCAAAAGGCAAATTCGAAAAACGAAATGAACAATTCCTATATCATAGAATCAGAACCCTCGAAAATCTAATAAACGATTCCTAAATAAATAAATAAAAATTTGAAAGGCGGATGCGTTATCGAAAATCCGATAGTAAATTCGGAAATAGCGTCCTTAAAAACCTAAAACACGATATCTATACCGTGGAATTTTTAAAACTAATAACTAACTAAATACTCGAGGCCGAACAAAATTTTAATAGCATATTCGACATTAACAACCTCGAAAACCTAATGAACGATGAAATCCACCCCCTTCCTCTAAAAAAAAGAAACAATAATAAATATTAAAAAATAAATAAACAATTTAAAAAAAAAAATCAAGTACTTGAAATAATTACTTAATATCAATTATCTAATAAATGTAAAACATGTCGAATGAATATGCTAAAACTATTTCAAAAGTCATGATTTTAATTAAAATAATTATTTTTCAATAATGAAATAGAATAAATTCATTTCTTGTCGGCATTTAATTGAAATGGAAAAAGTTACTATTGAAATGGAAAAGGTAACAATTGATTTGGGAAGGATTACAACTGAAATGGAAAAGGTTAAAATTGAAATGGAAAAAGTTACAATTGAATTGAAAAAGTTGACAATTGACGTGGAAATGCAAGAACATAAACACTATGCATATACCCTACCCTGCTAGGAAACATGCAAATATAGTCTTTCTGTATTTAATTCAGTATACAAATTTATATCTCGAACGATAGTTAACTAGATAAAATCAAACATTGTCTTTCGTTCCATAAATACTCCCATGCAATTATAATCCCATTGTTTTTATTTAGTTATTTTTAAAAAATCTGCCCAATACCTAATTTTTAGTTTAATTCAAAAATATACTTCAATTGTTTACATGTCGTAAAAAAATAAAATAAAAAATAATTTATTATGAACCCCTCCGCTCCACCAAACAAAAAGTTCTAAGCAATTAATGTTGTTAAAAACTCTACAATTAAATAATTAATTGTTAAATTAAAGGTTTGAAAGTTATGGAACGTACTATGGACTTTTGGCAACGAATTTGGGGTTTCTGAACCACTGCGCGGCATCTCAAAAGCACATTTTAGCTGTTTTGAAGTTCGTTCGCAATAAAGATTTGAATTGATATTCGCTCTGGTTAATACCTCCATTGAGAGAGAAAGTTCTGAAGTGGATTTATACTTTCAGATACTTCTGTGCCCTTCTGACGAAATCCCTATTGTATAGAGATCGAAAGGAGAAATGTTGGGTGATGCGCTTATTTCCCAATTAAATTAATTAAAGTCGTCTTCTACAACGCTTAAATATGTTTTTATGTCCTCTCAGTTTTATGTCATACGTAGTAAAAATGAATTTTATTTCCGATTTTCTGATACAGAACTTTTTTTTATTTTTTTTTTAAGTTAAGCTGAACTTTGTGAAAAAGAAATTTTATAATACATTAGTTTCAAGAACTGAAAGTTATGAAGAGAAGCGATGGTTAGCAGGGGCGAAAACTGATTTTTTTCCGGAGGGGAAATTATTTTTTTTTCGGAGAAGAGGGGAGGGATTTAATCACCTAAATGTCTGCAATCACCAAATAAGGCATACCTTTTAAGAATACGCATGAAAATTGTATCAACAACAACCTTTAAAATTACCAAAAATATTACTCAATATACAAATGTATAAATATGTTGGTGGTATGAATTTTTTGTTGTTGTACATTTCGAGAAGGGATTTAATTTAAGGGATTTAATTTAATTCCCTAACTCTGCGTACGCCACCGAAATAACTCTGCGCGTCGCGACAGCTAGTTTACAGTATAGTTTATTGGACTACTGCATTATCGTGACCCCAAAGTGGATGTGATCTACAGTTTTAAGGCCTGACTATACATCAAAGTGCCGAACGCATCCGAGTTTGTCCGAAGTAAGGTTAGTCTTCGATATTGAAAAATTCAATTATTTCACAGAGTTTATGATAATATGTGTGGTGTTTCTTATAATTATTTTAATTAATTAATTTATATGATTTATACCTGGTTATAGAACTTATATAATTTCTGATATCGCATTTGTTTTAAAATGAGATCTTCATTTATGGATTTTAGTTGAAAGGAATGATTTTAGGCTCATTAAATAGATTAATAAATTATCGAACTTTAATACTAAAAAATAAAAGGAATAAATTGAAAGATAATGAAATTATTCTCTTGAGGAAACCCTAGACAAGATCCCAAATCACCATACGACTGTACTGCTAGGAGATTTCAACGCCCAGATCGGCAGGGAACAGAAATACCGGAAGATTGTAGGAAGATATCCTGCCCATAAGAGAACCAACATCAATGGAGAATGCTTAATCAGTGTATGTACCAAGTATGTATTACTCCTGATGTCTACGGCTTTCAAACACCTTCTCAGGAAGGCCATGACGTGGCGATGCCCAAACACCATGATGGGCGAGTTCCAGATCGACCACGTAGCTATAGACAGGCAGCACCGCAGGGACATTATGAATGTCAATGCGCTATGAGGAGCCAATATAGACTCCGATCACTACCTAACTCTGGTCAAGACGAACCTGAAGCCACCAAACAAGACCACTGGTAGGCTAACGAAGATCCCTAGGTTTGATATCACAAATCTTAAAGAGGACAGCTCCAGTTACCAAGAGAGGCTTATTCATAATACCAGCAGGATTAACACCTCTTCAAAGTGGGATCTACTTAGGGATGCCATAATAGTAGCGGCTCAGGAAACAATCCCCCAATAGACCAAAAGGAAACAAGCATCCATGGTGGTCCAGCGAATGCGATGGAGCTATAGAGGCCAGGCTACTAACATGGATCAAATGGAACTTACATAAGAATGAAGCTAATTTACAAGCCTTTCTTACACAAAGGAAGACCACGTACAGCAACATAAGAGGGGTCAAGAGGAAGCACAATAAAGAACTGATTAAGCAAGCAGAGGAGGATTTTCTAAGGAACAACTCTATAGACCTTTGTAAGGGCCTCAAGCAACAAGCAACCCAGTTCACGCCTCTTACCTTACATCTCCAGAGAGCAGATTGCACCACGGCTTTTGCTGAATACTTCCGAGGACTTTTAAACGCAAAAGAACCTACAGAGCGTCTCCCAGTTACAAAACCAGATAACCCTAATGCCGAGTACATCCCTCCTCCCACCTACGAAGAAGTCAGAGAAGTCATTGGACTCCTCAAGAACAATAAAGCCTCTGGAGAATACGGGATTGTAGCAGAAATGCTGAAACATATTATAAGTTTGATAGGTTTCAGTCATAATTAATTCAATTTTCATTTTCTTCCAGTACTCCTCCAGTATCTTTCTTCTATATGCTTAGAGAAATAAACAGCTACATATAAATAAGAGTAAACTAACCTACAAAGCAACAAGCTCAACTAAATAATTCAATTCTTTGATATCTAGTTTGAACTTGGAAAGAAAGTAACCTGCTATTTTTATACCTATATTCATCAATCTTAATTTTAAGTTATTGTAGTTCCAGTTAATACTTTTTTTTTTCATTACTTCTCTTTTCTGACATTTACCTCACTTAGGTAAGTTGTAAACTTAGTATAGAACACACGTTAAGGAGAATACATAAAGTGATTCTGGACATATGGACTAGTGAGAGGCTCCCAGATGATTGGACGTCAGCCATTATCCATCCGATACACAAGAAGGGAAGCAAAACTGACTCCAGCAACTACAGAATAATATCACTCCTTGACCTAAAAGATATTTTCCAAGATTCTGTATGTAACATGAGACAGCTGGACAATGAGTTAGGAGAATATCAAGCAGGGTTCCGAGCATCGAAGTCTTGTACCGAACAAATACAAAACTTGAAGACCATCCTTCAATACAGCAAGAAAAGAGCCAGGCAATGGGTAGCTATCTTTGTCGACTTCCAGAAAGCATACGACTCTGTGGAAAAAATACTCTCTTCAACACCCTAAGAGAACTAGGACTAAATGACAAGATCAATAGACTGGTGCAAGCCACCCTACACAATACCACAGCCAAAGTAAATTTAGTGGATAGCTCTCGGAGAATTTCACCATTGAAAAAGGGGTGAGAAAAGGAGACGGCATCTCATGCATATTATTTAATTGTGTTCTGGAAAAGATCATTAGAGAGTGGAAGAGATCCCTTCCAGTTAACACCGGATTAAGGATGGGGATTAAAGCAGACAACCTTAGGGTCACATGCCTGGCCGAGTTTTCTCGAGTTTTCTGATTCAATTTTTTTAATTGGACTTTTGATCGCGCATTAGCTATTGCATTTCCGTTACTATTGAAGGTTTTTCTAATATGGAGATCGTATCTGAGGTATTCAAGGATTCTTATTCCATTTCTCAAATTTCATTTTCTATCGTACATGCGCATTTGGCTTTTCCGTTAATTTTGAAATTTCCTATCATCTAAAATCGGTCATTAGTTTTTCGAAGGTTCTAATTCCATTTTAAAAATTGATTTTTTGATTGAGCCTTTTGTTTGTAAAGGCGCAAAAAAAAACAAAAAAAACATAAGTGATTGTTTTAGTGAATAATATCTACTTTTATTATTTGATGTTAACATTTAAGATTTCACTAATCCTAACTGAGTAGAAATTAATTTCTACTCTAATTAGGGTGTCAAATGAAAATTGTGTGATACACACGCTGTACCATATTTTTAGTTTTCTTATTTAAGCAGTCAATTTAAATTTTCAAGTTCACCATCGATTATTTAAAAAAATAGTAACTTACAAATATTTTTTGTAAAAAATCAATCTTTTTTTTAAAAAGATCCTTTTTTTTTCGTACTCTTATTTTATGAAATATTAGCTCACCAATTTCTTAGGTTTGCAGTCAAAACTAGATGATTGAAACATTTTTTGTGGTGACATTTTAAAAGATAGTCTTAATTAATTTGAAAAAAAAAAGAAGAAAAGAAATTATATATGTATAAATTTTATTTATTTCGGTTCTTTTTTTTCATTTCTGATTCTGATCCTCAGAAATAAGTTGAGATAAGAGCTTAAGCTATTTAGAGAGGGAGTGAACCTTAGAAATCAGGATAGACAACAAAAGCATTTTTTTAATTAGATACTAAGTAGGCCCAGGAGCTTGTTAGAGAGATCTCTCGAAAATCCGTCGATGGACTACCATACTTCCTCTTATAGTCGGAAAAAATTGAAAATAACTTTCATCAAAACAAAAACCTTATTGAAATAAAAGTTTATATAAATTAATAAAATAATCGTTGTGGTAGAGGAAAATCTATCAGTTTTAGATTCGTCTCTGCATAAACGAAGGGTTAATTAACTACTTCAGTTGCTTTTATCACTATTATTTATTATTGAACGCATTATTATAAATGATAATATCAAAACTTAAGCTGAACAATAATGATTAATTGGTGTATAGGCTCTCCAATTAATGAGGAACAGCCCTTTGTTAGTTGTTGATAAACAATGTAATGATTAGACGATGTTAGAAATTAGACTCTAATCAATTTCATGAATCGGACCAAAAATATTCCAGATGATCATATTTGTTGTACACAGATTTCTTACTTAATTTGTCGAATGTTTTACACTGTTGAACATGTTAATCACCTACATAGCGTTTAGTTTGGTTATAAATACAAATGGTTCATAAATAAGTACTTCTTGCTACATAGTTTCAGCTTGTCAAGTGTTGAGTAGTAAGAAGGGGGGTGTTTCAACCGTTGGCAAGACTGTAGGCGGCTGTCTGCTCCTGTTTAGGGGGATGAACGTCAAGGAAACTCTGAAATTAAGCTCACCTAGAAAGTTTATACGCTGAATGGATGAGAGAAATTTTAAGTATCATTATCCCTTGTAGCTTATGGTTCCACTTCTTCCATCTCTTTTAGGATTGTGCAATTTATGTAACTTTCCTCTTTATTCCACCGTTTACTATAATTTTAAATGGAATTCATTTTATAATATATTGGGAATATCTGAACGTTTTCTTATGATTTTCTTTAGTGATTCCTATCTCTTAATAACTAGAAAAGTAAATATTTAAAAATACCATGCCTAGATGTCTTGGCAAATATGACAACTTATAATATAAATAGTGAATGTATTAACGTACTTATTTCGTTAATGAAAATTCTTCAAAAAATATTAATTTAGTTCTATTATTAACAACTTTGGGATTATTTCTGAAGGAAATAAAAATTGTTTTAGAATTTTTATGTCTCTTGGTTTTACATTCCGATAAAATGTTTGTCCACAGGTTTATCTTGCCTTGCAAACTGATGCCATATATTATCTTGGAATAACATTCAATAAATAGATGGTTTTGACTTACATATTACTTATAAACTTCTATGCCATTTGCAAACTATTGACTCCTTATAGACCAAAAGCTCGCCATATGCCAATTTCATTGGAAAGATACATTTGCTTCATAACTTATTTTGTACCGCGAAACATATCGTGCTCTGGAAGTCTGTATCTCTCGGAATGGGGGGTGGCGCACGCTCAAAATAGCCTAAAATTGCAAATAATAAATGGATATACAAATATTTGATTTTGGTCCAATTTTTTAGTGTTAGTCTTGTAGTGAATTAGTTAATTATGTGGTCTGGCAGTAGAAAACAATCGGAAAATTGTCTCGAACATCGAATGAAAAATATGGAAAGATTTATACTTTATTTTGATCCCATTTCTAAGTGATTCCATAATGTATAATAACTGGCTGGTGGCCAGTTGCGGGCGGCTTTCGAGTACCAACTAACCAAGTCCCCGACGCTTCAGGCCAGCATGACCTTTGGCCTCCTGAGTGATTCTTCTCCATTTATCTCTGCCCTGTGTTTCTATCTTGCAATTGCGGACTCCTAGCTTCCTCGCGACTCTGTCCACTTCATTCTTCCACCTGCTTCTCGGTATCCCCTTTTTCTTCTTTCCACTGAAGTGCGCTTCTAGTATTCCATTCTGACCACGTGTCCTGCCCATCTCAGCCTACATGCCTTGATATGTTAATGTTATTATTCTCTAATATAGTCTTTTACTGTTATTATAAATTTTCCGTTCACCATTGACCCTTTTAACACCGTAAATTCTTCTTATTATCTTTCTTTCAAATGCTTTTAGTTTACGCAATTCTCTTGCGACAAACACCAGTTTTCCGCTCCATAGGTGACTTGCGGCCTAAATACAGTTTCATATAGCTGTGGCACGAATTTACCATGCCTTATCAACAATAGTGCCTCTTTTAACTGCATATTTCACAGCAGCATGCAGAGCTATATTGAATTGCATTGGCGACAAGGCGTCTCCTTGACGAACTCCCGATTGCACCTTAGATGATCCACCAACTTTATTTCCAATAACAACTTTGGATGATAAACCAATTAACAAACGGCTACTGCATCACTTAATAAATCGTAAATTTCTACATGATAACCAATTCAGTTTTAGACCAAGACAAGGAACTGTGGAAGCTCTCTATAAAGTTGTAAATATCATGCAAACAAATCTAAATTCTAACCAAAACACTTTGTGGAACGTTCTATTTAACAGAATTTTTGAGATTGAATACCCAGATATTGTAGAAATTGTAGCATTCGCAGATGATTTCTTGGTTATTGTATCTAGCAAACATTTTGATGTTCTCCAAACTTTCACAAATTTCATGATTTCTAAATTACAAATTTGGACGGCTAATAACAAATTAAAATTTTGTCCCGATAAATGCATTTTCTCTCTCCTATAAGGATAATCCCACAATTAGAAATTAAAATTAACGACACAGTAGTGCAAAATACGGACATACTCAGATTTTTAGGACTTTTGATAGACAGAAAATTAAACTGGAAATACTACAGACATATTAGTAACGAAAACAACCAGACTAATAAACTTCTTTAGTCATTCGGCAAAACTCTCTTGGGGCCTAAATTCCACAATAATAAAAATCATGTATAATGGGACAATACTACCAAAGTTTCTATATGTCGTTCCGGCTTGGGGAGAGGGAGCAATTTTAGTTAAGTTACAGAGATTCCAGAGATTGATTGGTATGAAAATCTGCAGGGTTTATGAAAATCTCTCTTTTGACGCAACGTGTGTAATAGCTGGAATTTCAATATTAGACTTGAGAGAAGTTTATAAAGGACTCCGAACAAGGTTATTCCTCTATAATTGCGCACTGATCCTTACTTCATTTTTTAAGAATAGGGCATATAATTCCGATTTTCCAATCATCCGGCATCTTTTCCTCTCTCCTTTTGTCGCGAATTAATTCATGTATTAGTGCCTTCATATTAATGCTAAAGCGGTTGATTAATTCTGCTGCTATCCTGTCCTCACCGGGGACTTTATAATTCCTCATATCCATGATAGCAAACTCAATATCCTCTCTGTCAGATTCATTAATCAATGGTTGTGGTTGCCACACTTGACACTCCTCCAAATCCTCGCGACGCCGATTGTCGTTTTTGAGATTCTGCAATCTTCGGAAAATTGTAATCAAATTCAAATTACTTTTTGAGCCACCGATTTATAGTTTAATAGGCGTACAAGGATGTCATGTGTTGTCTACAGCAGATATTTTTACAATGAATATGCGGTACATAATTTTATTTTTTATATACAAAATTTAAATGGACAATCTACTAATTTCTGGTAGCACTTATTCTAAGTACTGATTCTAAGTGATGTCAAATTTAATTACATGCTTTAGTTATCTCTCAGAATTAGTTTGCTAAATTCACTTATAAGAATCATAAATAAGAATAACAGATTGGATTATTACAATATCTTCAAAAGAAGAAAAATAACTTTCCTACTTTTGAGTGCCAAATCTTGTCGTTTATTGTTTTTAGTATTCTGTTTAAAAAAATGCATTAACATCGAATTTAGATAATTTTGAAATTATATCAGCAATGAATTTGATCTCTTGATTATATATTTTGAATTATAGGCTCCCTAAATAATTAACGTGAATCAATTTATTTATGAAATACTGCTAATCTCTTTCAAATTGAATTAATTATCTCGAGTTCTAAATAGTTTCTACTAATAACTTGAATGGAAACCATAACTGATGTTCATATAAAAAAGAAAGGCGTTAAATCTGACATTGCGATATGAGTTGTGTAAAAAAACATGAAATAATGTGCAATTTTTGTATGTTTTCAAATTTGTGTTTTTTAAATAAAACTTTAACTACGTACTTCATTGCAGTGTTGGGCAAAATTTATTTCAAGTAATGAATAAAAGATAACGAATGATTTAGTTACTTTTTACTTTCCTTACTTATACATGAAAAATATAGCAAGGGGAAGTATTCCGATCGTGAAAAATTTCGAATTCGAGTTTTCAACGGAAATACACGTTTTAAGGTCCACTGAGTTGAAATAACGAAGTCTCTCAAAAAGTGTTTGTGTGTGTGTGTGAACAGCCTAGCTCAAAAACTATAAGTCTTACGAAACTAAAACTAAAGGAAGGTATATTCATGGAATAATACAACAACTTTTTCGTCAAAATCGGCTGGAAGTGCCACTTTATATCATCAATTTTACACTTTTCTTGAAAACGGCTCTAACTATTTTGATAAAACTTACTGACAGTTTCCTCCTAAAAGCCCTTTAACTTTTAAGGTTGTACATCACCGAGGAAATATAGGGAAAAAAGTTATGATGAAAAGAATATTTTATTTGCGCATAACTTAAGTATGTATTTCATGGTAAATTATTTATAGAATTATAATGAAATTATATAATGAACAAAAAAAAAAGAATTATTAAAATCAGACCAGAGAGAGATATGATTTATTGAAAATCTGTGCTGCCCAAATACATTGGGTTGCTACAATACACAGCATACTAATCAATCCTAAGTTGGATATAATATAAATATACAAATTTTACATTTCTTCCTTTTTTTTTCTCCCTTTCCCTTTTATCACTTAATCATTCATCAACATAATTCATAGGACTTTCATTTTTATTCGATTACACTACATTTTTCTTTCTATTTTTTTCATTTATTCTAATCCATCCTACCTTCTCTACCATACTACCTTCTCTCCTCTACATAATTCTTTCTTCCAGTTGACAACCAACCCTTTCTTAATCTAGTATACAACTTCTAGATAATCGGAAAATTTATGGAACTAATCAAACATCTAATCATATATATATCAACAGTACAGGAAAAATAAATATATATACATTTATAAAAAAAAATAAATACAAATGAAAAATCAAGAAAAAATCCAAAATGATAAATAGACCCATCTAATTACCATGCAGGTAATGGTGGATAATCCCCAGAGAGTCCAGAATAATGTTTTCAGCCAACACCGCAATATCCCAACATTAGCACCTAGGTCTTCTAAAAAGCTTCCCGTTCTATTCGGTTTTGTTTCGCGAGATCCAAACCAGAGGCCTCTCACGGTGAACTCTCTCTCTCCTAAGGTCTCGCGGAATTTTTCTTTTAGATACATTCCTCATAGATACCTTTGTTTCCCCTTTCCACTCCATCTGCTTGATCAGGATCGTTTCCCTCAAATCGTACGGTCAGATCCAGGACCAATGCTTTCCGGTCCTCAGGAATGCGACATTATCAGCATACCTCGCGGATCCGTCCGTATCAACACAAAGATACAAAGCATCGGTCTAACCGTAACTGGCAATTAAACATGGATTTTACAATTTTTTAGAATTTTTTTGTAAACGGCTGTAACGATTTCGATGAAACTTGCCTAGTGTCTTCCCCTTAAAGCCCTTTTTTAAGTTTTCATGTATGTAGTAATATCAAAGAGAAAATGCAGAGGAAAAAGTTATAGCGAAAAGAAAATTTTATTTACCCATAACCTAAAAAGTAAGCATTTTATGTTAAATTATGTATGAAATCATATGCAAGTTAATTAAATTCCCTTAAAGAACAAAAAAAAATATATCTAAATCGGACCAATATTAGCAAATGTACAGTGGATCTCATATGGACTAGAATACCTTAAATGAAAAGCCGACCGCAACCGGAAGGAGGCAATTTATTACAATTTGCTCTTTACAATGTATTGTTATATATTATAAAGTAGAAAACAGCTTAATAATTAATACTTTTATATTATTTAATGGAAACAAAATGATTCTATGAAAACTAAATAAAATTTCCATGGAAACTAAACCGAAACTTTCAAATTTATTTTCAGCTTGACACATCAAAAATATTTAGTGTAGAGTATTGTCGTAATAAAGTTGTTTAAGAAACTAATTTGTTATACTTTTGTCAGAGAAGACTTGAAGATATCCATTCAGCTGAGTTTATTTTGAGTTGTGTTTATATTATTATTATCCCCGCACCGCACCAGATTTTTTGATTAACGAATAGCGAATAATTTATTTATTATACGTTTATTCTAAATAACGAATAAAATGAAATTATTCTTTATCTTTTTATTCGTTATTCGATTTGATCAAATAAAATATCGAAAATTGAATTTTAATTATTCCGTCCAACTTTTCATTAGCTTTTCCTCTTATATCTCGACGGGCTTTCCGCTTATTTAGAGGTAAATTAAACGGAAAAACGAGTGCGAAAATTTTCCGCCTTTTCCTCTTACATTTTGTGAATGGATTTTCACTGCTCGATAGAAGTGAAAATTTCAAAAGTTAGAAAGGCAAGATAATAAATTCACTTTATTATTTGAGATAAAATAAAAACAGTTGGCTTAATTTTTCAATTTTTATTCTATTCATTGTTCTTATCTGCTTCATTAGTAACCCAAGAATCTCAGCTGTCGTTTAAAAGAAAAAGTTTGGGGGTGAGTTATTTTCCGGCTAAAACTTAAACGGAAAAATAATTTTAATTTATTTCATTCTGAAAGTATATTCATCTAAATCTAATTTCCATGAATATTTCTTTTAAATATTCTAATTTAAGGAGTTTCTCCATCCTTAAAATTTATAATTGCCATCATATTTATTGTTTATTTATATTCTTTAAGGATTTAGTTGTGTGTATATAACAAATCGATTACAAGATTTAGTATTGAAGAATGACGAAATAAGGAAATATCTTATTTTTAACATGAGAACATTGAAAACATTTTTTTTTTTTCATTTCATATCCTTTACTTCCTTAAGATTCCTTAATTGGTTGTCATCTGCAGGGTAGATGTTATTATAAAATTCACTGTTTTCAAGTTAACGATTTTTCGATTCTAAGAGATACTAATGAATTCTGTTAAAAATATTCGCTATCATCGTACCAAATTTTTAAGTAGAACTTTTAGAATTACTAATTTCAATATTTTTTTTTATAATGCATTATTTCTTCCTTAAATATTTAACTTAGAGGAAGTATTGGTGTGGTCCAGTGATCTCACTGGAATTAGATTTTCTAATGTCCCTTGAGTCAAAAAAACATTATTTTGTCTAGTCATAAGTTATTTCAGTGAGCTCTCACATCATCTTTCAGTGTAAAGTTCACAATAACCTTATTCAGACTTAGAAAGTGTTGTTATTTATTTCATCCTTTATCTGTTTATCGTTGAACAAAACCGGAACTAACCCAATTCATCTTTTCATGTCTATTATTAAATGTTTAACCAAAATCTAATAAATACATTCATATCGATATAAAAGTCCTATTTACCAAATTTGAGATGTTTTACATTATATTTTAATATGATTTTTGATGAAAGTCTAATATGACCTTCAAGTAAAGTAGCACTTCCGGTCTGCCAATCTTAACCAAAATTTATTAAATTAATATGTAAGTCTTATATACCTAATTTGAGAAGTTTTGCATTATATTTTAATATAATTTTTTATGAAAATCGATAATGACCTTCAAGTCTAGATTCAAGACATTCAAAACTAGATTTTTCAACAATCCTAAATACAAAATTTTAACTTTCTACGGCTAACCGTTTTTGAGTTATTCGAGATCTGTACGAGAACGTACGTACGTACAGACGTCAGGACAAACCTAGTCAAAATGGATTCAGAGATGGTCAAAATGGATATTTCCGTTGAAATCTGAAAATTTTCGTGATTGCAATACTTCCTTTACTTCGTACAAGGAAGTAAAAATTGTATAATTCTTTTGAAGTCCAAGGGGGACCACCATCTTTAACAAAATCTTTACAAATTCTATGTCGTGCCATTATTGACTTTAGTTGTTTAATTACACATTGGGCATTAAATTTGTTTCCATTTAGCAAGCAAACTTCTGGAAATTTAGAATAACAATCTATAACCAAGATATACAAATGTTTGTCGAAATAAAAAAAATCTGCTCCACATTTTTCCTAAGGTTAATCACCTATTTCACTAGCTTTATTAAGAACCTCTTTAAGTATTTTATCATGATTTACCTTAGTATCTGCAATTATTAAAAAATCATCTTGGCGTATTAATATAAAAGGATATTTATATGCGAAAAATTGTCTTCCATTTTAGATTTTAAAATTTCTGGAGCACTATTTATTTCATATGGTAATCTAAGAAATCGAAATCTATCTACAGGTGTGCTAAAGATTGTTAAGAGAGAACTAACTTTCTATTCTAAAGACCAGTATGCCGAAGTCGCATCTAAGATTGAGAAGATTTTGCTTTCACCAATTTTTGTTTTTACGCAGTCTATTGGCATTGGATACTTTAGTCTTAGGATTGCTTTATTTAAATTTCTTGGATCAAGGCATATCCTAAGTTGACCATTAGGCTTTTTTACAAGAGCTACCGAGTTTACTCAGTTAGTAGGTTTATTTATTTTACAAATTACACCTAAGGATTCCATTCTTTTTAATTCTTCTATGAAAGGATAGCATAAACTTAATGGAATTATTCACATAGGGTCTGTGACTGGTTTTATTTTGTCATCCAAGTGCAAGTGTATTAAATCTTTAATTTGTCCTAATCCTTCAAATATGTTTTTAATACTTTCTGGATTATTCTTTTTAGAACTTTAGGTAACTGTGTGTGCATTTATAGTGATAAAAATGAGATCTAGACAAACCTTTCGAGCAATAATAGTATGTTTAGTTAAATCCGCTATCAAAAATTCCAATTTTTCACCATTATTAAAGTTACTATCATAACAACAATCAAGATTTACTTTGCCTATAATGGGTACCTCCTGATTTGTAAATGATGCTACATATGGCTTTGTTAGTATTACATTATTATTTACCTTCAATTAATTGAACGTGTTGATGATCATGACATTCACATTCGCGCCCGCATCTAATTCACATTATATTATTTTTTTATTAATTTTCATAGAAATCCGAAATCCTTAATGGGTTTTCTAGTTTGGATTCAATTTTGCTAGTATAAAATTCATTATTGTTATCTGCGATTGCATGGGCATGAACATCAGACGTTATGGTCTCAACTGTATATTCATTTTCTGGCATATTTCTATGTTTATATCTTGGCAGTTTATATATTTTTGAAAAATGATTGAAACACTTAGAACCAAATGCAGGGCAGTTTCGAATTGCATTAGACGAGCCAAATCAAATGCAAGTTTTTATCTGTTATTGTTGAGACTTCTTGCTGTAGTCCTTCTTATTTTGTCCCTTTGTGATCTTTTGTACGAGATGATGATTATCTTGTTCTTTGTTTAGGTTTTCGTTGATATCCTTGATTTCTTGTACTCCATCCGCCATCCGTTACAGTTTTCGTATGTTTTCGTTTCGTTGTGAATGATTTGTAAATTCGCCTACCCTCATTTCCCAGACTAAAATGGAAAAGATTTATTTTTCGTTCATCGTCCTCTTTACATAGGTTTGATGCTTTTAAATAGATTTCGTAATTAAAAAACCATTCCTCCCATTCCCTCTACCTTAGAGGACCCATCCCTTACACTTGGAACTGGATCGACTTATGCTGAGAAGAAACGTGAGGCTGACGGTACCGGTGTCGGCCCTGTCATTTTTTCCTGTGTAATTATTTCTTCTCTTTTATTATCGTTGTCGCTATTAGGCATCTGCGTGCTTTATATTTTTTTAACTTCTGACACCATGATAAACTTTTTATAGATGAGGGACATAAAACAACACATGTTAACAATGTTAATGAGAATATATTTGTAAACTCCTTCACTGTTACATAGTTTACAATATAGTGTTGACTATATCATGACTTTAACATCTCAAGGAAGTTGATCTATATCCGAAACCATATCTTTCATCAGCCTATTGGTTTCTTCATGTAGTTAATTATGGAAGCGGAGATGAAGAGTCGGTGTGTGTTGGTCGGTTGTTGTTTATTGTCAGCCGATATGCAGAGTTTTGATGTTTACGTGCCGACGAACATCTATTATTAGTCTTTATATATCAGTCTCTATTATTAATTTTTTTTTTTAGTCTTCTTTATTGAAATTCATACGGGTGATTCTAAAAAAAAGTTTTAAAAAATAGGCCTCCAAAAAATTGACTCAGTGAACATTTCCCAAAAAATCTAAAAAAAAATTCACGAGTGCTCTAGAGATACGAATCAAAGAGTTATAGAACATTTTTAAGTTAAATTTCAAATCTAAACCAGAAATTCAAAATTTCAAATTGTTAGAAGTGGCGTTAATAACATATTTTTTTCAGAGGTGATAATGAGATTTCTTGACTTAAATGGAGAACATATATTATAAATGCGCAATAAAGACTTATTCCAAACCTAAAACATCCTGCATGTTGATAAATTTTTTTAAAATTGAACTTTTCGGATGTGATCAAAATTAATTTCAACACATTAACAAAATTAAGAATCACATATAAGACGCTGGAGATGTAATTTCAATAGATTGCATCTTTGATAAAAATGATAAAGTAATTGATTTTCAATTAGGATTTTATTACGATAATATTACCTCATTACCGTTTCAAAATGAAATTGAAGATTGAAGGAGTGGTAATCATGATTGAACTTTGAGAGCCTACCAATGTAAAATTAATAGAGCTATATTAGAAATCGAAATGCAGCTCTGTTAGGATTTTTAAAGAAAGAGTAATTAATTTTAAAAACTTCAAAGCAATACTAAAGGAGAAACATTAAGGAGCGGTAATGAAATGTTTAATAATACTCACCAAATATACATTAATTTTATGTGACATTAACTTTATTTTATAGCAAAGTTAAAAGTACTTCCTTTAATTTTGAGAGACTTGCATTGTGTTCGTATTTGTGCAACCTTATCAATGTTTACATAACCTTTACAATATTTAACTTTACCTGCATGTAAACAGGTTAGATTATGTTTAGACAAATTGGATGATGCCCACGTGAAATGCAAATATGGACTTTGAACTGTTTATCTCTACAATATAAACAAATAGTGGGGCCTCTTAATCCCGAAATACTGCGGGACTTTGAATTGTTTACCTCTAACATATAAAATAAATAGTAGAGTCCCATAATCCTATTTCAGCTTTTGGACTTTGAACTGTTTATCTCTAAAATATAAATAAATAGTAGGGCTTATTAATCTTTGAATAGCTTCTGGACTTTGAACTGTTAATCCTTAAAATATAAATAAATAGTAGAGCCCCTTATTCCTATAACAGCTTTTGGTCTTTGAGTTCTTAATTCCCAATCTTTCTTATATCGCTTAAACATAAACAAAACAACTTTTCAATGTTCTAGGTATTTTTAATCTCTGATAGCATAAATGACGGCCTTAAAAGGATTAACTTTTCATTCTTAAAGTTCCTATCGAACTTTTAATCTCTAAAATATATCGACAAATCGAAACGACTGTATCACGCTGGCCAAAGATGTTATACCTTTTTATAGCTTTGAAATATTTTCAAAGTACACGAGTCGGTATTAATAACTACGAACATGTCGCAGTAAATTTTAATTCATGAATATGAATCAATCATTAATTCATACTTGAACTTCAAGTTCCTACAGTTAATTTTTAATTATCACCAATAGTATGGCTTCTTAATCTTTGACTAGCTTATGGACTTTGAACTGCTGAACCTTAAAAAGTTTTTTTATACGTAAACAAAACAAGTTTTTAATCTTCTATATATTTTTAATCTCTTATTGTATAATCAATGGACTTACAAATATTTCGATAAATTGAAACGACGGTATCACGCTGGCCCAAAGAGGTTATTCCTTTTCATAGCTTTGAAATATTTTCAAAGTGCACAAGTCGGTATTAATAACTTCGAACACGATGCAGTAGATTTTTATTAATGAATATTAATTAATCCTTAATTAACACTAATTCATAATTAGTACTAATCCTAATTTATATTTTACTGATACTCTGTTCGACTTGCCTGAGTATTGCCTGACGGGTCAGAGCAGGTCGATTCATGCTCGCTTCACAACGGATGGTGGGGGTACTATGATCGGTGGTGGAGGAGGCTATGAGATATAATTAACGACAACGAAGTGAAAGAAGATACTGACTGACATGTCCGTTGAACAATTAAAGGAAGAATCAAGCGAAGAATCTTCAGAAGAAGAAATTCCGCTCTTCTGTTTCAGCAAGCTTTGTAAGATGAAAGGAGAATACAAAGTGGTTTGTTTGAGCTGTGGAAAATTTTATCACACTGGATTTATGCGACCATATAACATTTTGGCGTGATGATTGCCGTCGTCCACCTATGAGAAATTCTATTTCTTATCTAGATATCTCTGCAATAGCATTCAAGATTGATGAATTATTTAACAGCAATCTTAATTTGGAGAAAGAAATTTCAGGAAATAGTGTAGATACGATACCTGATGACCATGAATCAAGACACGATGGCCAAGATTCAAGATCTAAGGGCGCTGATGATATAATGAATTATGACCCAATATATTTTAATGGCTCTGATCTAGTAAATTACGATCCTGTTTTGGCGGCTGATAGCTGCAATCCGACTCTCGGACCACGTCCAACAACTGAAGAAGAAATAAGAGCTTGGAGGGTACGTGCAATGATAGAGCTATTATTGTTTTTTAATAAAAATTTAAAATATGTCTGTAAGTAAGGGAAATACAATTTTTGTCTATTTTATGATTAACCGGGTTCGGCTCAAGGTATATGTAAACTGATTCCGAAATAAGTCTTTCTTCATGGTTGGGAACTGTAGCCAGGATAGAGGATTGATCGTTTAAAAGTTGAAGTAATTTTGCAGGTTGAGGGTCAAGGCGTGTTCTGATAGTTTGGAGGCATACTGGCTTTGGGAGGTGATAGATGTTTTGTGTTGGAAAATGCGAGATTTTAGATGGTTTTTGGTTTCGCCTATATAAGAAGAATTGCAATTGGGCGTGGGGCACGGAATCCGGTAAACTACATTACAGTGGTGTTTGAGAGGGATAGGATCTTTTAAGTTGGTAAAAAGGTAAGAAAGTTTACAATGGGATTTAAGGCCAAGACGTAAGGTAGGTATAGTAGATTGTACGAATTTTTTAATATTATCAGAGAGAATAGGGATATAAGGAACAGACTGTAAAGAAAAAGTTTGGAAATAGATTGTGAAGAATTAAGTGAAGAAAGGGTTAAGGTAGTAAGGTTGTTATGAGTCAAAAAGTTTTTGAATGATGTTGGATGGGAAGCTATTGGAAAGTAAAATTTCTTTAATGCACTGAATGTTAGTTTGATGATATTGAAGATCTGATAAGGAAAGACACCGATGGATTAAGTTTCTAGAACATTAATTTTAAGGTGGTAAGGATGCTGAGAAGAGTAGTTAAGGAATCTACCGGAATAAGTTGGTTTCGTATACTAATGAGAGGATAATGAGCCATCAGTATTTCTTATGATGAAGAGGTCGAGAAAAGGAAGAGAATGTTTAATTTATTTTTCAACTGTGAATCTAAGGCGTGAGTGGTTGGCGTTAAAGGAAGATAAAATTTCGGGAATTCTTTCTGGATTGAGAATAAGAAGGAGGTCATCAACGTATTTCTTGATGAAAATAATATCATGAGAAAAAAGGGGGATAATTGAATCAAGTCATTGAGGACGATATTGGAAATGTCTGGGGCTAGAGAATTTCCCATAGCGAGTCCAGAATTCTGATGAAAATATTTTTCTTAGAAAGTGAGATATCCGGATTTACAACATAGTTCAAGTGATTCAAGGCAGGAGGGCAGGTTCAGGATCGTATGTGGTTCGATGGTAGCCCAGTTTTTTTAACAATATGGAGGGCTTTATCAATAGGAATGTTGGTAAAAAGGCTTTCAGCATCAAAGGAAGTTAAGATAAAGTGATCAGGAATGCGAAAGGATAGTAATTGCTCTCGTAAATGAAAGGAATTGTAAATATTATAGGGACTATTGTGGCTAAGTATCTGGAGGGAAGGAAGAAGATATTTATTTACTGAGGTTAGAGGAGGAGGAGTTGATATTAGAAATAATCGGACGGAGAGGAAGGAATGCCAGGTTTATGGATTTTAGGCAGTCCATATAAGCGAGGATGTAATGAATTATAAGAAATGAGTTTGTAGTACGTGGGGCGGTTAATTTGTTTAGTCTCAAGGAGGTTTTGTAAGTGATGGTTGAATTTGGGCCAACAACAAGATACAAATCCCATTCCTCTTCGCCGCAGCATGAGACTCAACAATTATAGACCTGGAGCTCAACCCTAACCGCAGCATCAACCTACCACCAACTCTAGCTCTCTTCAGACTTCATGTTCTCTTCCTTACAATAGTACCACTGATTCGGCTCTCCCATTTTCTTCTGATAACCCAGTCTCTTCTGATACAGCAGTTAACATATTTTCTCTTTTCAAATGTAAATTTCCTGTTCAATTAAAATTGGATAATTTTAATACCCTTTGCACTCATAATAAGCGACTCACGGTGAAAGCGTATTTTCCTTCTAAAATACAGGACTAATTCAGTTTTCCCTAAATCTATAGATAATAGCCTGAATCGCCTTTATATAAATAACTCATTACATAGCAAATTATCCCGTTCTATGCTCAAGTTTAAAAAATCCCTTTTAAATCTAAAAATCAGTCAAATAATTCAACAAATTAATTTTATCAATTCAAAAATTTCTACTCTTACCTTGCTAACTTCCACAGTTGCTAGTTTCCACATTGGTGAAGGAAATATTGTAAAACTCAATCAATGTATTCATAAAGTTTGTTCCTCCCTTAAATCGCATACAAAACTTTCCCTTATTTCTAAATTTAATGAGATTTATAAATTATCTTTAAACAAAAAAATTTACCCCAAAGTTAATGAAAAATGGGTGTACAATATTTCCTCAACCAATCTTCCCCCTCAGGTTGTTAACGTTCTTAGTTTAGGCCTTAACTTTTCTACCCCATCTTCTAATTCTAACCTTCTCCCAAATATTATTACTGACTTAGAATATATATATATATATATATATATATATATATATATATTCTAAGTCAGTAATAATATTTGGGAGAAGGTTAGAATTAGAAGAGGGGGTAGAATATATATATATATATTTTTTTTATATATTTTATAGATTTTTTAAACTTGAGCATAGAACGGGATAAATTGCTATGTAATGAGTTATTTATATAAAGGCGATTCAGGCTATTATCTATAGATTTAGGGAAAACTGAATTAGTCCTGCATTTTAGAAGGAAAATACGCTTTCACCGTGAGTCGCTTATTATGAGTGCAAAGGGTATTAAAATTATCCAATTTTAATTGAACAGGAAATTTACATTTGAAAAGAGAAAATATGTTAACTGCTGTATCAGAAGAGACTGGGTTATCAGAAGAAAATGGGAGAGCCGAATCAGTGGTACTATTGTAAGGAAGAGAACATGAAGTCTGAAGAGAGCCTAGAGTTGGTGGTAGGTTGATGCTGCGGTTAGGGTTGAGCTCCAGGTCTGTAATTGTTGAGTCTCATGCTGCGGCGAAGAGGAATGGGATTTGTATCTTGTTGTTGGCCCCGTTTTTTAATATTTATTAATTTATTTTTAGTTGTTGTCACTACTCTACCAGTTTCATTTTACAAATTCATCACTGTTTTCATTTTATTATTTTTTTTTCTCCACTAAATCTTTTTTATTTATTAATTCATTCACTGTATATACCATTGCTTTATTCTTATTTTTGTATATTGTTTATTCAGCCCTAAAGAAGACCTGCAAAGTAGGTCGAAACGTCGGATCCTTAATAAATAGTTTTTACTATTTGTGTTCCATTTTTTGATCGCCTCCCGGACCATCTCATTCCTAGTCTTCTCAAATATAGTTATCTTTCTTAGTGTTGGAATAAAAAAAATATTTGTGATTAAGCCATTCATTTTACCAAATTATACTATTATCCGAGATTGTTCCGAAATTATAGCCTCCATTATGGAATTAGAATTTTCATGTAAGACGTATTGGTGTAATATAATATTCGAACGGCTCGATTGTTTTTTATACATTTAGATTGGTGTCAGAGTTATCTGTTAGATATTGTTCTCACAATTTTTTCGATTGATTCTGCCAGTTACTTTATTGATTTTAATAAATTTTAATGATTTTAGAAATACAAAAATATTTTATTAGCAAATAATTGTATTGAAAACTATTTTGAAGTGATGTATTATTTGTAGTTGATATTATTTGAAAATTTTGATGTAAGATGTGCTATATTTGGTCCCCATTTGTATGATATTATATTGTTTTGTTTTTTTCAGTCCTATTAATCATGCCCAAATTGGCGAAACGTTGACTGGTCAGATATTTACTGCTGGCTAAGAGACTCAAAACTTTATTCAGGATTCTTCCAGAAATTTATTGATAATTTAGAAATATTCTTATTAACTCTTCTCCATATTCACTTCATAATTCAAATTGTTTGATTTCTTTCATGAAATGATAATTATTTATTAGATATTTCTATATCGTTTCCGGGTCAAAATGTCTTGTTTTGTGTAGGTGACTGTCAATATTAGAATGTTTGGCATAATCGGATTATAGATAATACTAAAATTAACCCATATGAGCACAATCGTGGTCATAGAACAATTATGATCACACTTTTTACCAAAAATACCATAAGTTCGTCCATGAGGCACATCTATCGTTACCTGTTTCCTTATCGAAGTTTGTTTATCAATTAATAAACAATCAGTTCAATCATAATTAACAAGCCCATCTTGCTTTTGCACACTAACTTTCTGTTGGACAGAACATTTGTGGATTTCACCAGGATGAGAACCATTGTTAAGAGGTGTTTCATAGCACCCTAGGATTCTAAAATGAGTAACTGAGAGAGGGAAAATCAGGTAGTTAGAGCACAATGCTGATCACACTTTCTACGAAAAATAGCATCAGGTCTCCTCTATGAGACATTTTTTCCGGTTCCTTTCGCCTTGCCGAGGTGTGATTATTGGTAAACATATCAAGCACATACTTGATTTTATTTGTTTTTATTAGATTGATATTTATTTGTTTATCAAGAGGCGGAAGCTGGACGTCTTTAAGACTCCAATATCTTTTGGTAATCGACTCCAATCAACTCAAAATGTTAAATATTTCCTCGAAAAGACTGTTTTGCCCAATGGGCCCTAGGAGCTGAAAAAAAATGCCTTTATATTATACCTCGTTTTTTAAAAATGGTATCGACATGGTTTTTCCAGCAAAACATTTGTTTTTTAGAGTATATTAAAGGAAAAATATAAACAAAAAAAAATTGAGTAAATTAGGCTTTTAGATTTTTTCACACTAATCGATTATTTAAGGACACCAAAAAATTTTAATGTTGAAAAAATCGTCAAAAGAAATAAAACAAAATTTCGGTTTCGAGGGTGATCAAAATTTTTAAAGCAACAATAAATTATGTTTCAGTTTGAAGCTCTCTCGTCTTCGGTGCATGTGATATCAAAGTTCTTGCACTCGTTAGAAAGAGGGAAGTTTCGTCTTTCCATATTAACTATTACTAATATTTCCATCTAAACTACTACTAGTTTTCCAGTTTACTTTTAGTTTTCCATAGACATTCCATTTTTTTATGTTTTTTATAATACATAAAAATTATTTGTGATCAAGAAATAGTAAATATTACACTTTTAAAACACCGTTATAAACATAATTGTAGAAAAAAAAGTAATATTAAATATTAGAGAGAGAAAATTTGTTTAAATGAAATAATGCGATAAATTTTGGAGCATTCTGATATGTCTATTGAGTTATATCTAATATGGAACAGTTTTATAAAAGGGTAAAAATAGATTATTTTACTAGGATAATGGTTACAGCGATAGTTTAAGAGCGTGTAATATCTACTATTTCTAGATCACAAATAATCTTTTATTTATTTATTTTTATTTATATAATATATACATGGTTATGAACGCAGTCTTACTTGTAATGTCATAGTAAATTGAATTTAATTTGAATATTTAAGGTAGTGTGGATAGTTTTATTAGTAAAATTTCCAATCGTCTACCCCTTTAATTTTTTTTACGATTCAATTAATCGATTATAAATAAGAAACCCTTTGAACTACACGATGAGGTTCTTAAACTACCTTGGTGTTCCTACGTGAATTAGTTGTCCGCAAAAAACATCTGTTTTGTTTTTATATGGTAATCACCTTTTTTTTTACACAGACCTCCTAAGATAATAAATAGTTTTTATATTAATGGAAAGAAGAAACTCTCCTATTTTTAACGAGTCAATATCGGACAAACTGAAGACGAGGTATCATAGAATAGAAAGTTTCGAATCCAAATGTAATTTTGTGGCTTTAAAAATGTTGAGCAGCCTCGGAACTGAAAAAAAAAATTGTTTTTTCTTTTGGATGATTTTTTTGATCATCAAGATTTTTTGGCGTGCTGAATCTAAATCTGTCATCATTTTTGGTGTTAAAAATCTGTAAAAATAGTTTAATTAATTATTTAAACATTTTTTTAAAATTTATTTGACAAAAAATCAATTATATTTTAATGTTTATATTCTCCCTTCAATGTACTCCAAAAAACAATGATCCGTCTACTTTCGGCAATCTTCACAGTTTGTAATGAGTAGATACTTTTCATTTTATTATAGTTTTGAAGTATAATGCGGGGGATGCATCTTTCAGGAGACGTCTATTTTCGAAAGAGTCAAATATTTGCCCTACTCTCGGGTTAAATCTGTTCTAATAGATTTTTTAACAAAGGATAAAGATGCCAAGCAGTAGTCGATTAGTATGTGACAATCGCCAGCCAACTCTTTCATAGCCGCAGACGCCGCTGTGCCCTCAACTCGAGATTTTTGTTTTTATTCATTATCTTCATTAGGTTATGTCAGATTTTCTTGATCTGGCAAGTCGTGAATTTTCGATTTTTTTAATTTTAGAATCAATTAATATTTTTATGTAAGTGTAAATATTATAATAGTATATTCCAGAGTGATCTGTCTGGTAGACTATTCAACTCAAAAATTAAATTGTGTAAGTTGATCACAATTTTAACCAAAGCTCTTATATATGTTTTCTTGTTTTCATTTTCAACTCTTTATAAAGGCAATAAGCAACAATCATGCATGCCGTGATTTTGATTAAAGGAAATTTTATTTAAAATATTTTTTTTTAATTTCTTTTAGTCCTTTGTCACTAATCCCTTAAAAAAAGATATTCCACTTAAGCTCTATCGTCTATCTTTTCATGAATGTATATGCACGATAACTTTGCCTCTTAATAGTAATGTATTATAATTTTATTTTCAGCATTATTAGAGAAAAATGGCATTGCATGAGAAAATGAAGGAAAATATAATTATTCGGAAATTACTATGGAATATGTAAACTTTTTGGTACTTGTGCCTTTTACAAGCATAAAATCCCAAATATAAATAGATTACGGATGAGTTATGCACAAATTGTGTACTTAATTGGCAACTTGATAAAATGTATGAGTGTATAAATGCCTATTAATGATGTGGGGCCATAAAGTATACAACAAACCTGTGCTAAACTATCTGATTTATTTATTTTTTTTTTTGTGAGCCTTTAAATTGGAAACAACAGTGATTAGTAAATATTTACCTTTGTCTATTTCAGGCGTGTCAAACTCGATTAAAATGCGGCCCATTTAATGCAACTGATTAGGTTTAAGTGGACTATTTACAATGTATTATGTATGGTAAATTAAATATATATTATAATTTCTTTACCTACCTATAAGATATTTTAAACTAGGTTCACTGATATAAAACATAGTAATTACTGATTTATTATTTATATAAATAGTATACTTTAATAAATCCTAAAGACTGCCTTCCCAAGAAGTTCACCCAAGCTTCCTAATATTATTTCCACGCAACCAAATGTAGGAATCCATCTACTTTCCTGCGCCTAGCAAGTTTTAACGATCCCCTCCACTAACCTGTCTGCATATTGATTTTCTGGTTCTTTTAAATTTGTTGGCGGCAAAATAAAAAAATAATGAACCTAAACTTATGAAAAAAAGCGCTTAAATTTTTTATTTTTATTAATATATTTTAGTTTTGAAGGTGAGCCAAACTTCCATTTAGAATCCTGTTCATTAGAACTAGAAGAAGACATGTAATCCAGTGAATTTAGGGTCAAACCTAGAATAGGATGAAACCTAGTTATAATGGATGGATTTAAAAAAATATATATATACTAATCAAAAAAATGTATATATAGTTTCTTACAGAAGTAAAAAGTTTATCCATTTAAAGTTTTCGCTTTTGGTTTGTTTTTAAAATTGCGATTTAATAAACAAAAAATAATTCACTTTCTACAAACACTATACAACTATGCCTTTTATCCTTAAAAATAGGTATTAAACTATTTAAATAATCAGAAGTTCACTTTATTCAATAAAAAACCTAAACTGTTCGTTTCTTTTTTATTCCATGATCAATATCTTGAAAACTACCGACTGCGCGAAAAACATTGTAAATAATTTTTTTTAAAGAAAAGTAACTTTTTTAAAATTTGAGCCCAAATAGAGCTCTTTATGTTTCCTAGTTTCCGAGATAAAGTTGTTTAAAATAGCAATCTTATTTTCCATTTAAAAATCAAAATCACCATTTTGCAACTTTATTTTAACAAATATCATGGAAACTGTTCTTCCTACGAAGATAATCATTAGAAAATATTTTAGTGTGCATTTAACTAATTCCAATTTGTTTAAAACTATAAGCGACGCTATACACTATCTCTAATCCCTTCTCCACCAAACGCTAATAGCAAACGAATAAGGCGTTTTTGTACCCTTCACTTAAGTGTTATCAGGTCCGACGAAGAGCAGTTGTCCTGAGATCCGGGTCCCGAACGGGACTCGTCCTGGCCACCCAGGATTTATTTTTTATCTTTTTACATAGCATCATATATATTATCATTATGTAATATCTTTACATAATATTTTTGTTACATACATTAACAAGGACGAGGTTGTGCTTCAGTGGTGAATTTACTTTTTAAGGGAGTCTGGAAAAATTTGTCGTTGGGGCCCGAAAAGAATTGCCAAGCGGTTATTGGTTTCTCGTCACGCCTCAAGGTGTTTTCAGGAAATATTTGAGTTTCTTAATGTCAAAGTGGTTCTAATATGTCTATTTTGATGTTCGTCAAATAATCATTTTTAATTATGAAATATGATCAAGTATCCGCAAATTCGTGGTTATGTACGAAGTATCGGATAGATTTGAAAGGTTTTCGCGGCCGTCCAAGAGAAAAGAATGAGCGAAAAAGGTTTATACCATATTTATAAAGGTTTATTTATTTTTGAGGTTTTTACTCCCTTCCTCCACCACCAAAAAAAAAAATAACCTGACAATTTTTAACTTTTTCTAATGGTAGCTAGTCTTTTATTGTCATAATCAAACCTAATTTCATAATTTCTTTGCAATAAATTTATTATTCAATTAATCATTCAATTATTTGAAGCAGGATATGATTGGAGAGCACCTAGAGAAAAACCTTTTGTTCCTGAAAAAATAGCAAAAAAACAATATTGTTTCGGAAAAGAGTTCCAGAATCATCAGACAATTTTCGGAATAGGTAATTTTTCGCTATGAATTTAAGTTCAATATTTTAGGCCCCGAACATACTAGAAAATTTGTAGAAGGCGTAAAGAAGCTGTTATTTATTTATTATTTTAAACAAATCGTTTTAATTTTTAATGAAAAAATCAAACAGTCTACAAATTTTGATTACTGACTTTATCATTACAGGAGAGTACTGACGGGGAATGTAATGATGGGGAATGTAATGACGTTACATTAACTTTTTTTAGTCTTGCATGAATTGATTTTATATTTTCATGCAATATTATTACTAATCTTGTTTCACATCATTTATTTATTGGATTATATTAATTCAAATAGTTTAGTTATAAAATTAATGTATTTGAAAGAGGTGAGTGTAATGACGACAGAAATGTACACAACGCATTTAGGTACTTTTGTTTTTTTCCCTTGCTTCACTCAAATGCAGAAAACACTTGGATTTACTCCTTACTCGTGAAAAACCTGTTTTAAAATGATATGTAACCTCAAAATATTTTCTAGATTCTATGTACTGTCAGAAAAATGCACTCAAAGCAGAGGGGAATGTAATGATGGCCAAACCTTGGGACAGGCATTTTGAGGTGCGTCCCATAAGTGCGTCCTCTAATATTTTTGTTAGGTTATATTTTTGTAAAATAAATTAAGAAATATTATTGTATTATTTAGTACTAATATTATTTTTTAATTAGTGTAATGCTATTAGGATCGATGACACTTTGAACAAGTAATTTTGTGGCTTGGGGCAGAGGAAGGTAGAGACGTTTGGGGTATTCTGCCTTAAAATCCTTCTAACAAACAGATATGCTTAAAATAAAAACCTGCCACATAAAGTTTTACAATGTTGTGGCACATTTGTAAGACAATTTTATTGACATAAAATTTAAAATTATATGAGAATCACTCATATATCCCTCTCAAATTTACGAAAAGATTAATCCTATTATCGTGATTTCTTAAATTAGTGTGTTTAATTTATATCGAAACTCCACCAAAAACTCTAAAAAATACCTGTATTGATTTAACGTTCACTGGAAAGCTTGATCTACAACGCCATTTATATTGTACTTTTCATATCGGAGACGTGTTAATACAATGAATTGATGTAATTATAACTGAGTAGTTGTTTGTTTTTTATTGTTCTTTATCCCTTAATCTGGCGTTAAGGAAGAATTTTAATCATAAATATCGCAACGATTTCTTAATGGATATATTAAATATTCTGTCTAACAAAAATAAATCCCTTTAACGTCAACGTATTTACGATAAACTCATGGCTATGTTCCTGATACAGTGAACCTTGTTTTTTTTTTTAGCTATTAATATAAATTAATGTCAAATGAGAAATTCAGCTTAGGATATAGTTTCTGTTTCGTAGTAGGAATAGTGTTATAGATTTATGAGATGTAATATTATTTTAATAAACTAGAAAACAACCCCGATGCTGATTCTGTGACTTCCGTTCTAATAAATAACTTTTAATAAATTGCTTTTTCCAATATTACTTTGCAAGTTTCTTTTTTAGTTTTTTTTTGTAACAGTATTTGTATCCAGACAGGTATGAAAAGAGGGTCGTAAAAAAACCTAATCCTGGTATAGTGAACTAAAAGTACAAAATTTAGGAAACTACATATTTACTAGCTGAGCCCATGCGAAAATTCCGCACAAACTATAGGTTGGCATTTAATTTTAATACATTAGGGTTTAAGCAAGACATTAATTACTTACATTCAGTTATATATTTACACGATTTAATACTTCTATTTTGTAACCTTTTAGCATATAAATAAAATATTCACTTTACCACGGAATAAACTTTGATTGTTTCATTCTAATGTCAATTATAACATTAATTTTCCCAGCACAGTATCATCAGAAATTTACAAATTCTTTAAGCAATGAATTATTCTGAATGCTTCAGTAATATTTACTATATCTCAACTAATACTGGTACTATGTCGATGATTTATTTTTTTGTTTTGTAGAGAATTTAATTATCATTAGATTGCATATGACAAAAACATGAAAAATAAAATCCATTTTTGATTATACGTATCTTGAAATGTAAAAAAAAAAAATATTGGGGGAGGGAAAATTTTTTCTTGGTCGATCTTCTTTCATCACCTTTCTGCGGTTCAAATCTATGAGAGAATACTTTATTTCCTAAAATATTAACAATAACACTGTTCTGCATCAAAATCCTCCCTTCAACTGAAATGATGTTTTTTTTATATTTTGATGTTTGCTAAACACGAATCCAAAGGCAGAAAATCTTTATCAGACACCATTTTATGTCAAATTTGTGTTTTGGGTCGAAAAATGAGGTGTTTTTCGACATTTTGAGCATTTTTTTATCGTTGAAAACTTCAAAGAGAAATGAAAAAAATCTATTTGATTTTGAAGCTATTACAATGTATTATAACCTGAAAAATTTGCGAGAGATCAAGTATTAGGCTTCAAGAATTTGTTTGGCCTTCAGTCAGACATATTGTGCAGAGGCCCCGTTAATACATACCTCTTAGGTTCAATGACGGTGTCGTCACATTAGCCAGGAGTAAGGTTAGCAGGTAGACTTGATGAAGAGAGGAGAAAAGAAGGGACTATTTTTTCTCTCCTTGAGGGCTTCCCCACGTACAAGCTTCAGAAGGGCCTTCTAAACTTAGCTCTTCTCTCACCCTTTTTCTATTGTTCGGCCACCTATCAAAACGGTTACTCACCACCAAGTCTAGCCTCTTCAGTCTCATTTCGACCTCCCTACAAACTAGTGTTTTGTTTCAAATCTAATATGCCACGACAGATATCCAGATTGTTTCTGTTATATTTGTGGTGAATTCACATTCACAGTGTAATCGAAAATACCTGACTCCCTTTATAAAGAAGGCATACAAGTTGTACTTTAGATGTCAAGTAAGTGATCAGGATAAACCGTGGGTTCCAAAAATTTGTTGCTCTTCATATAGCCGCACTCTCAGTGGTTCATCAAAAAAAAAAATCAATGCCTTTTGCTGTTCCAATGATTTGGCGTGAATCGAAAAATCATACAAATGATTGTTATTTCTGTATGACAGTCATTAAAGGATTTTCTTCAGCCAAGAGTAAGAAAAAAATAGTATATCCTAACCTTCTATCAGCCATGAGACCAGCTCCGCACGATGAGTTTATGTACATCCCACCTGGGGGAGGTGGAGGGAATGGAGGAATCAGTGCGTCAGATCCCCTAAAATCCCTTTTCATCTTTTCTCACTTTTATCACGGAAAAGTAACCAACCGTACCCAAACACAAACAGATAAAATAATGAAAACTTACAGAACATACAATGGAAGGGGGGCGACGGGCGGGAATAACGGAGGAACGGAACCTTACACCTTCGATCTCGTCCACACTAATCTCATCCCGTTCCGAACATTTCTTTGATGCGACGGTGAAAACCCGCCAAAGAAGCGATCAGTTCTTCCTTATATCATTTCTTTGAACTTTTGCCGTCCTGATCTTGGGATTTGTTCGGATGGGAGGAACGAAACGGCAGTTTGCTACAAGTGCGTACGCAGCTTTAGGGTTAATACCTGAGCAGTGTGAAAGCGATGAAATTAAGTATTGCACAATCCTAGTAATGTTTCTAAGGCATATCGAACTTAGTTTTTCTTTTTGGTTTTCATCAATGTCGCATTTATTGTCCATGAAAATTTTAATTGTTGAGTTATTATCTGATATTTGTAGAAAAGCATCTAGAGAATGGGGGAATACTCCGAAACGTTGTTCAATCAATGCAAAGGCTACCATTAAAGGAATTATTTGATATATGGAAGAATTTATACCACTAATATTTTATTTTACTTTATCCGCCATAACAACTTATCCCAGAGTTGTGCAAACGGTTTAATCCGGAATGACTTCCGAGGATCTTCAAAAGCATGGCCAAAATTTCTGGGAGTGTACTTTTTGAATTTTTACTAATGTTTAGTCGTTTATATTAATGTTTTTAAATGTTCTGAATGCATGAGATATACATCGAATGCTATCAACTTTCCTAGACTGTTGAATAACTAAATCCAATTGCCTGGAACAGGATTAAAGAAGAGCTGTGATTTTCTTCGACATTATTATCCAATATATTTTTTTTTTTTAATGAGGTATAATAACAGAATCAGTGGAAAAAAAGGGTTGTCAAAGGGTTCGAGTTATAGAAGTTTCAAGAGTATATCAAGAGGGTGATTCTCAGATTATGGGCAATGTTCATGGTAAAAATTTTAATAATTTTGCCTGCATTCAAATAAAACAAATTAAGTGCCTATACCTGTAATTGGTGCTAAGCTATTAATCTTAATTAATAACCAAAATCAAAAGTGATTTTTGTTGTTGGAAGTTTATAATTTTCGTAAGCGCCATAATGACGTGTGAGTAACGACAATTAGCTTGAATTTATTAATTATATTTTCTTAATCTAGAGGTAAGGAAATTAGTGCAATTGGGCAGAAGACAAACTGTATGTACAAGGATCCTTTAGGTATAGGAAATTATAAACAGCCGTTTAAAAAAAAAAAATGTTTTTATTTACAAATTTTATAAAAATAATTACGATTATTTTATAAAAAATTCCAAGAAACCACAGCTTTTTATTTCAAGGCTAGATTAAGATTTTTAAGCACACAAATAAAAAGATTGCAAGTTTCAACAGCTTTTTTTTTTTTTTTTAAATCTTGATTAAAGTTTAATTATATATAAAAATGATGGTACTAAAATACGAAACATGACAAGGAGTAATATTGCTTTTCATTACAGACTAGATTTCATGAAACTTTTTTTGATTAACCATATAAATTATATCAAAGAAAACTAAAATTAGAAAGTTACTAAAAGTTATTTTTTTTTATAACAATTGACTAATTGTTATAAAAAAAAATGGCTAAAACTTATTTTAAACAGTACAAAAATAGAAAGATTTAAATAAAAAGTTATAATCTATATCTACATTGTTGTTGTTAAGTGCCTAGAAGAAAAAGAAAAAAAATGTCCATACCCTTGGTAATTTCAGTGTAAAGTCATAATCCACTTTCATGTCACTTTACATGTCAGTGCAAATTTATAATACACTTTCATAACTAGCACATTCAAATAAATCTATAGACACACTTTTCATAAGTAAGGATAAATAAACAATTAAAAGGCTTAGTAGACTATTAGAATTAAATGCATTAAGTTCAGGATAGCAATAAACGAATTTTAGGTAATAATGATTCAAAAATTCTTCATTACCGCGCTAATAATTCGGGCAATGACACGAGTTGTCAACTTGGTAATAATATTTTCACGAATTTTACTCGTCCAAACTAAAATTTAAAAAAAAATATTGTTTCTACAAAATTTCTTACATCCGACGGATGTCAAACTTAAATTATAAAGGCCTTGGTAATGGCAGCAATAATGGTATCCATCTTATTTTACGACGAAAATGCTTTGATTTAAGCTTCGTAATGAAAGTCCGTAGTCGGCTTGTAGCTATATCTTCAGTTCAGGGCTACCACTACACTCTAAAAAAATATCCTTTCCATTCCCTTTTTATTAAGATTATATCTCTGAAATTTTATTTTTAGCATGGTGATGGCATCAAAATGAGTGGACAAAGTTTTGAAAACACATAAGCATATTTCACTGTTTCACATAAGTGAATGCTTAAGTTATCCTTTGTGAGTAGAAATAAATTTCACTACCATTTACTGTAAGCTTAGAAGAAAAAAAATACGTGTTTACTAAAAAAACTGTGAGTAGGACAATGCGTGGTAATGAAACTTTAGTACCTCAAGTAATCATAAAATCAAATTATTCTTTGATCTTTTCAGTTTTAATATTTTAGGCTGAAGAAGTATTTCTTCCCCGTATATCAATGGGAAAAATCAGATTAGATTTAACTAATTGAGTAAAAGTTGTAATGGACTAAAACATGCCCGTAAAATGAGAATCGCCCATATGCAGTATACTGTGTGTACAAGTTATGATTGACGGAACTGTTAAACAATGTAGACTATAGAATTATACTTGTATGTATTTAAAAAATATTTTTTTCGTCTCAAAAAATTAATTAGTTTTTTGACAGCGTATTCGCTGACTAGATGCAGAAACAATGACATATTTAATTTTTAATCTTTTGTAGCAATTTTAAACCTTTATTTTTTTGTAGTTAGTTTTACTTTCCTTTTATGTTTATGTGATTCGTATATATGTTGCTGAACATCGATCTGAACTATTCAAAATAAAACAAGTTAATCAGAAAGAGCTTTTCTTTTTTTCAATTGCTAACGGTTGAATTTTGATTTAACCAGTTTTAGCTGCTTGGCTTACAGAAAAATCAAACTTTCTGAAAAGATACACTCTGTCCACGGTGGACCACTCGTGCTTCATGTTGTGTTTTTTTTCAAAGAACGTAGTTTAAAGGGATTAATATTTTTTGAGAAATCGATATTTTTAAGCGTATAGTTATATACATGCGTGGAGATTTATATGAAAATGTAGGCAATTTTTTTATATTATTTATTTTATATTTTTTTATAAAGCAGGGTCTAGCAGAGTATTATGCTTAAAAAAATGTTTTCGATCTACCACGAATTTTTTCTTAGTTAGAAAACAAAATAAGAAACGAAAAAGGTAAATTTCTTCTTAAGTTTTTTCAGAAATTTATTCTTAACTTTGAAGGACCTCTTAACAATGAATCTAAAGAAAAAAGATCTATTTAATGTTTACAATATTTTAATTTCTGAAGCAATTTCCATATTAAGTATTGAATTACCGGAAAAATTTTGTGGTTTTTAACTCTACAAGTGCATAGAAGACCAACTCTCAAGAGATAAAAGGTCAAATAGTCTACACGAACGGTAATTTATTTCTTCCGTTTTTGTGTGTGGGTGTGTGTGTTCTCTGCAATGGTTTGGTATAATTTTTAAAATCATTATTGTAACATTTTAATGAGAAGAAATATTCGAAATGACATAATTATTATAAAATGCAGGAATGCTTATCACTTATCACAAATTAAATTTATACCTTCTATTTGTTCCATTTTTAAAATCTGAATGGGAATATAGATTCAATATTTAAAACCATACTAAATAATCTAATGGCAATTAAAAACTTGAAATATCATTTTCAATTTTATTTCATATTCTCCGTTGCTGACGTCGGGAAAAACATTATCATCTTCAGAACTTCCATTCTAAAAAATGTACCCAAGAAATTAAAACAAAGAAGACATTAAAATTTTTTTGTTAACTCATTTCAGAATTTATATGTCCACATCTCTCATCTCAGATAAAATGATTTGGGTCATTCTTCGAAAGTCGGGAGATTTGCTAGTAATTTCCTTATTGCTTCTGGTAGCCTTACAATTTCGGCAAAATGATCCATTTACAAAAACTTCTTACGACTCATTACAAATGCACCTTAGTACATTACTAACAAAACCCTACATATTGGCCCACACCAACCAACAGTCGACGATCAGATGTGGACTCTTGATGATATATCGATCAACGATTTTATAAAAACTTACACGGACATCGCTACAGCCGCTTTGCTCATGACTGCGAGAAGGAGACTAAAAAGGCGTTGGATGAAAGATCTCGTTTCTTAATTGTCAAACTTACGAGATTACACACAAGGTGGTGCTGCAAAGCACTATCCTTCCTCATGCCCTACATGTTTTTTCTCTCTATTAATTCATTTGCTGATTGTCGACTTACTGTTGACAGATGCAAAAAATATTTGAAGAGAACATAAAAAAAAAAATATTGATTTTAATTTTATATCAGATACTCTTGTCAAAATATCCCATCGTAATTGTCTCTAGAACGGAAGACATTCAAATATTCCAATTTTCAGAAGTCAAGGAGGGAGGGTACGTTTGAGGGAGTGAGCATAGTAGAATGGGAGAGTGAGGATGAAATATTTCAAGGTAATAATAATAATGAAATAAAATATATATCTTTAGTTTTAATAGTTTTTAGTTAAATTTTATTAAAATAAATCACTCATAAGTTAAATCTTCAATATAGTAAGTGCTACAAAGGAACTTTTTTTTTTTAATTTAACATCTCACAGCATGTTAATGGAGGTTTCTCTCAACGTCGGTTATAATATGGTTTGGAAGGAACTGGTAAGGTTTTCCGACTATTTTCCTCAGCTGTAGAAGGCTGTGAGTTTACCTGGCGCCCATTTTTGAAAAAAGAGAGGGAGTGAAGTACAATGCCAATTAATTTAACTAATTGTCGACGTATTATTCCATGACGATTTTTTTTTCTTATCTGAAAATACTGAGCTTGTTAGCAGACCTAATTTATTTTAATTGCGTTAAGTTAGGTTTTCTGGCAGCTAAACAATGCCAATTTAGATAATTCAACAAATGGGACATGTGAGGGAGTTTGGATTTAATGTATTAAACATCTACATATGGAAAATTATTGTTAACATGAAAGCTAAGCCCTGATAATAATATCTAAGACCATTTCTGCCAGATGCATAAAAAAAGCCAGATTTCTTCACGGGACTGTAATTTCTCCATTTTCGAAAAATGACCCATTTCAATTTTTGAACATCCCCTACAATTGTTTATTACTACAGTTACATTAACTCACGCAGGCAATGTAAATGGATTTAATGATTTTTGTTTTTAGTTAAAGGGCTATAAAATATAATTTAAATATTCTTTTGCAAAGAAGATTCAATTTACCTTCCACCCATGACGAATCTGCATTGGATATCTCTGAGTTTTTCGAAGGAGAGGCAGCGGTTGGTACAACTGGGATGAGGGGTGGTACCCTCAGTTCGCCAACGACCACCCCACAGTCACCAGTCGCCAATGCTTCTCTTCTCTACCCTCACTCTTTCGTGTTGAAGCAGGTAGGACTGAATTGAAAAAATATAGTATAACAACTATGCAATTATTTCTATATTTTTAAATTAAATTATTTGTACGTACTATCAGTTAAAGAAAAACAAAATTATGGCAAAAATATTATTTTAAAATAAAAATAATAAAATATTACTAAGTACTAAATAGAATTACAAAAAAAAAATAAATAATCAATGATAGTTTGTAAATATCAGATTAGAACCACTTAAGGGTGACAAGTGATAATGTTAACGATATTAATACTTTTCAATAAACGTATCCCGAATTAAATCTAAAACTTTAAATAACTTAATATCAAAAATATTATGATTAAAATTAATCCATTATATAAATATTAAAACAATTACTCATTTTACATAATATTTATTGTATTTTAAATATAAATTTCTTTTCGTGTTTAATTAGAACAAGTAAGAGGGAGCTTAATGTATGGTACTGCAACGTAGGTTTGACTTCCTTCTATTTTTATGAAAATTGTGTTCTAATGGTTATTAATTTTTTTATAGATTTCTGCTACTTTCGATGAGTTAATTGATAACATAATTAAATAAATTGGTTAAATATACATTAATTTTATCTAAAAAAATAAAAACAGTGATAAATGATTGCGTAATGAATTGCGAAAAAAATCAGTTTCATTCCTTATTTAAAATAATATTTAAAAAAAATATTATGAATTTTAATTTTCTTCGAGATATTGCTTTTTCTAGTAAAAAAGAAATATAAACATTAAAAATCTTTTGTAAATGATTTTTTTTTTCGAAATTATACCTTTCTCTTATGATTCATAAAACGCGGGATTTTTGCAGCCTAATTTATAAAATCGCAAAAAAAAAAAATTGTTATTTAATTGAAAAATGAAAATAATAATAGGATACTTAGTACCAAATTTATATTTAGCTCATTTAAGACCTGCTTATAATTTGTTTAGAGTTACTCAAACATTCGTTTTAAAATGGCTTGTGCTTCTCTCAGCCAAGCAAGATTTTTCCTAAAACTCTTTACTTGCATTACCTAAACCTCTAAACAAACAGAAATCAGTTTTGCAGTTAAAGATAATTTAAAATTATTTCAGTGTGATCTCGATTTTTTTTGTTTTTTTTAACTGTTTATATTACCTTCATTGGTTATTTTAGGACGAAAATCTATTAAAAAACACACCAAGTGAAAAAAACAAACTGTAACGATAACTTAATGTTATATTAATATGTGCATGAGTATTTTATCTTATATATTATATATTTTAACTTATAATTATATATCATGTTCGGTTGTTATTCTCTGTTTGCTATTATTGTTTGGTTTCAAAGTCAAAAAAAAAAAAAAAAAAGAACTGCAAAAGATTATTATTGCGATAATTATTTTTTAATCTATTACAATAATGATATAAATTTTTTTTTAAAAATAAGATAAAACGAAAGGGACAAAAGATCAAATAGAAAAAAATATAATATTGCACATACATTGACTATAATTCGAATTCGATAAAATGTTAGAATGTTTTTTTTTTAGTTGACGGTTCATTGTTTAACTTCTTAAAGAGCTATTTTTTTCTTATAATTAAAGCCACATCTTTATCAATAAAACCTCGGAATTACCAGTTTAAACATGCTATAATATTAGCTATGTTATTATGCAATAAGTAGGAAATTAGTTTTCTAATTTTATTCTTTAAAATTATTTAAAAAATTATTAGATCCATGAATGTTTTTTAACATTTAACTTTTACGACAAAGCAAAATAAATAACTATTAAGATCGCTTATCTTGTGTAATTAAATGATATTATTTTTTTAATTTCTTTTAATTTAAGCCACATATTTATTAATAAAGTGTTGAAATTAACAGTTTAAACTTGGTATAATATTAGTTGTGTTATTATTAAATAATTTGAAAATTAATTTTCTTATTTTATATTTTAAATTACTTTTTTTAAAAAAAAGAGAAAATATAGAATATTTCTGAGTTTCTTAATATTCTTTCTCTAAAATGAATAATATTTTTCTAGAAAATTGTACTGTTTTGTAACAATAAATTTTTTAAAAAGTAAACTTCTGAAACCATAACTTTACATTGATTAAAAAGATATATGATGTAATGGAATATGCGATTAAACCTTGTGGTTTTAAATAGTCCGGCTAGCTTTGTGCGGAAAATAATTGAGTTTAGAATATAACCGCATGAAGTCCAGAAGAACTAGGAGAATGGCTGTCGTTAGCAAATATAGAAACCTCAGTAAAATATTTTTTTTTCAATAGACATTTTGCGGGAGTACCTTTCAAAAAATTACATATATAACTAAAGAAAATGGCGTCGTTCCAAATCGATACGAAACAGTGCTTTAAATGAGAAATCAAATAAATCAAACGTTTTATAAAAATCGACTAAGCAAAATAAGGGACGCATATTTCGTGTAATAAAATAAACTTGAAATTTAATTATTTTTATTAAATAATTTTCTTTAAATTATTATTAATCCATGGATAGCATGTCGTTATTTCCTACAGTTGTCAGACAATTGGTCAGAAAATTTCAACAAACTGTCTGCAGGTGTAACTTAATGTTCGAGCACAAAAAAAAAAGTATTTCTCGCCGTTGTACCTATTTTCTCAAAGGCTCTGTTCGGTTAAGTAGTTAAAATTGCCCCAGAGCGATAAATGCCTGCCGGCTTACACATATGCACACCCTCATAAGAAATTGATATTACCAAAGTTTCAGATCTCTATTGCCCACCTGCGCCCCATAATTAGTGCAAGTATCTTGAAACGCTGTAATTTGTTAACCATTTTTTTTCTTGATTATTTTTTATAAGCACTCAGAAACATTTCTCAATTTTACCACAAGACAAGGACCTCAAGAGAAGAAAAAGCTGTTTTTCCGGAAAAACAAAACAAAAAAGGCTTAATGAATATTACAATTGTATGGTATCTTTACCTAAGTCATAATGGCAACCACATTATTTTTTTTTTCAGATTTTTCGAAGTGGTGCTATAGATTGAAATTTTTAACGAAATTGTGCATTTCTTGAACTTTAACACATCTTTCATTTATATCCTAACAATTATTTCCAATTATTCCTTCCAATCAGATAGAAATATAGATAGAAGAAGAATTTTATTAAGTCCCTTAAGAATAACACAATTGAACAAATAAAATAGAATCAATATCTGGTCATAAGACTTTAAAATAAAAATCAATTAATGTTTACAATGTTTTAAATAAAATAAAACATAAACAACATAAATTCTTTTCTCGAAAAATATAATTTATTTGAACAAAAGAAAAAAAAAGAAGAGAGGAACATGGAAAATACAAAATTAATGAGTTGAATTATGAGTTGATTAGCAAAGTTATAGCTCGTGCATTAAAAACTATTATTCACTTTTGATCTAGATGTTAATACTAAATTGAAATTTGGTCGTTAGCAAGCATCTTATTGGAAAGAAAGAAGGTGTTGGAAAAGGAGGGCTTGCAATGAGAATAGAGAAGAAGCATGGCGGATATCAGATGGAAAGGAATTCCAGAGGGTAGGGGAGCGGGCGAGGAAGGAACGTTCGAATGTTTTGGTTCTGTTGGAAGGGGTATACAGGTCAGAAAGGCGCGATCTTGTTCCCTGCGCGTGGACTGAGGATTTGAATTGTAGGAGACTGTAGACGTAGTATGGGTACTGGTTGGTGACAGATTGGTATAGGAAAGATCCGAGGAAATACTGCCTACGGTTGCAGGGGAAGAACCAATTTATCTTGCCGTAAAGGTGGAACACATGAACCCTTCCAGAGATACCGAAGACAAACCTTAAACATCAGTTCATGATCCACTTCAGTCTGTTTTCGAGCACATTCGAGAGGACATACCACACAACCATAGTCAAAGGGGGAAAAGACAAGAGAGGATACGAGGAATTTACGAGTAGGTTGTGTAAGAAGATGTCGAGAACGATGGAATAACCTGAGAGTACTTATTGACCGTCCGGAACTTAGGGCGATGTGAAGTTTCCAGGAAAGGGTTTGATCGAAAGTAATACCCAAATTTTTGATAGATTGTTTCATGAATTGTTAGTTCAGTGCGAGAAGAAACCAGTACAGACTTTTCTATTTGACATAATCCATTTAAACCTTGAACTGAAGATGAATTTATAACATTAGTTTGTTATAATTTGTTTTCAACAAAACAAAATTATAGAAGTGGCAAATAATTTATCAATCCCTAATTAGATTGATCCTTCTTTCCCACCATGCGGATGTCAACTACTTGCATATTTATTAATCAAAATAGTTTTATATATAAAATAATAAATAAAAAAGGAGGAGTATGGAATTGAGAACCTGCTCTTTTAAAAGATATTAAAAAAAAAAATAATAATAATTTTGATCTTTTGTTCATGATTATAATGCATTGACAATAACCTTTTTTTTCTTATTCAAATTTAGTAGGATGTTTGTAGTAATAAGCTTTATTTAATTGGATTACATGATTTATTTTAGCTCTGAAGGGGAGGTAACTATTTATCTACATTCCTAAAATTTATATTCATGTACCAATGATTTGATGACTTTTATAATTGCGTTCGTTTATACTATGGAAATATGGACATCTTTAAGAATTCAGAAAAACAGTGATTTACTATAGTTCTCACAATAAACGTTATATTGAACCGGATCATTAGACATTATTATTGTTTTGAAAAAAAAAAGCGATAAATTAACTTTTATAGTTGTTTTTTTTCAGTGATTAGTTAGGCTGAAAATTTAAAAAAAGAAATCTCGAACCTTTTATTTCCTGTAATGTCTCTATCGGTATTTTAGATATTTGCTTACATTAAAGAAACTTCTGAGTTCTGTGTATATTATCAGATTCCATACCGTTTATTAGTTTGATTTTGAGTTTTTATATTCAATGGCCCGTTGTAAGCATCTCTCTACCGAATCTCCTTCAGCCATTCTCTCATTCAATCGAGAAAGGCCATCAGTCCATAACATCGATCAAAAATTAAATATTTTTGCTTAATTAATTATTTTCGTTATTTTATTATGAAATAAATTTCTTCCTTGAATTTTCTGTTTATTTAAAGTAGTGATCACTTATTTCTTAACGATTCTTTGGGACAAAAATCTAAAATTACAGAACAACATTGTAAATAATTCACACTATAAATAACAATCACTGTGCATAAATAAGCATTCATATATTAATTTATTTATACTCAATTAAGTATTACTACTTAATTTTTTCTCAATGTATGGACTGTTTGTCTTTCTCGATGTAATGTGAGGATGGCTGAACGAGATTCGTTAGAGAGGCTTACAACGAACGGGCCATTGAATGTAAAAATTCAAAATCAAGCAAGTAAGCAGCATGGAGTCTGATAATAAATTGAGAGCTCAGAAGTTTCTTCCATGTAAACAAATATCTAAAATAAGGGATAGAGACATTATAGGACGTAAAAGGATTACAACTTGGTTTTAATCCTAAGGATTACAACTTAGATTTCTCTTTTTCGGTCCGACTAATAAACCAAAAAAAAAATCATGAAGCTTATGTTATGTTTGAAATCTTTTTTATTTTATTTTAAATATATATATATATATATATATATATATATATATATATATATATATATATATATATATATATATATATATATATAAACTTTATTTTATTGTTTTATTATTATATTCATCCTATTTTATTGTTTTATTATTATATTTACCGTATTTTATTGTTTTATTATAATAGTTACCCTATTTTATTGTTTTATTATTATATTTCCCCTATTTTAATTTTTTATTATTAAATTTACACTATTTTATTGTTTTATTATTATATTTACCCTATTTTATTGATTTATTATTATATTTACCCTATTTTATTGTTTAATTATTATATTTAACCCACATGGAGTTGTTTGAACTTCAATCGATCTGTTATTTTTAATCAATGTTTGGTCATTCTTTCCTGTATGGCAATGTAGAAGAACAGTAAACCGAAAAATAGACTTGTTTGAAAGGACAAAATTGAAAAAAAAAATGTTTCTATCTCAAAAGATAAATATAAGCTACCGTAATGATTTCTAGTTCAACAAATAACAATTGATGCTTCTGATTATAAGTTTGGAGAACTTCATACTTTATTTAAATGGAATAATCTTTCAATGAATGATGTTTGGTGGAATATGTCGAAATTGATTTCGTCGAATCCATGCCGTAGCTATAATTTCATTACTTGAAACTATCCCATACTTATTGAAGAACAAGTCCTATTGAACACGCCAATTAACGAACATGCAATCAACGATCGATGGATACAGCATTTGAAATATTAATTACTTTTCGAACAATGTTTATAAGAGAGAGCAATGATTATATACATCAACTTCACTATCTATTCAAACATATATTAAGGGAGGCATGACTCCCAAGGAAGTCGGAAAAAATGACTATTATGATATCCATATCGAATGTCGTATATATAACCTTATATATTAAAATATTATACGTTATTGGTTCTTCACCTTCATTCTCCTCTCAAATATTCGACAGAAAATTTAGCTTTTGCAACAAGATAAAATCGCACAATTAACGAACAAAAAATACTGATATTGCAGGAAGTATATAGGAGAATATGAGACAATTGAACGGTATATACAGATATGCGTAAAATATTTAACAGCGTGTGACATGAAAATTATGTATAGCTCTACATGAATTATGAAATAAGAAATTTATGCATACCTCTTTATGAATTATGAAATATGAAAATTATGTATATCTCTACATGAATTATGAAATATGGAAATTTAAATAAAATATTAATTATTTTTCGTATTTATCTCCTTTCTTATTTTTGTTTCTATATTTATCTTTTCCTTAAATATGATGTTAACATAGATTATCATCATATCTAAATAATTTATTATTTTACTATGTAATCTTTTGTCTTATATAGCATCTATATATTCTTTTGTCTTATATAACATCTATATATTTTATTTTTCTTACATCTTTATGCATTCTTTTATATTTCTTATCTCACTCTTTCAATTTTCATTTTTCATAAAACCTACCTACAAATTTTCATATCACTCGCAGCTATGATCTTTCATAAATCTCTAATGAATTGTTTCATATTCTACAACGTATTCTTTAATATATCAATATCTTTTCTTTGTTGATTTTAAACTTTTTATGTTGTGTCTAGTATTGCATGGCCCTGATAAACACCTAAAACTTAGGCATTAGCGTTGGCACTCATTAAAAGAAGTTTTAAAATCGCTATGTTTCTCTCTTTATCGCACCCTCGATCAACTTTATAATTATTAATGAGTTTGGTATATGTTCCACTTTCATTCTAAACTTTCGATCTTCACTAACGTCCACTCTCTTTGTAAGTTATGTTTGAAGTAGTAAAGATTGAAAAATGAATAGACAATATTGATGACCCTGGGAAATTCGAAAATAATATGACATTTTTTTTTTCAAATTTTTTCTGAATTTTGTCGGATCGGAATGGACATGGTATAGAACTTTATATAATTATTTTCAGCAGTTGACCATATATTTTATAAGGTTGTCTTCTTTAGTTTGTCTTAAGTCACCATAGTAACCCTTGCAGTAAGCAAATAGTTTTTATATATATATATATATATATATATATATATATATATATATATATATATATATATATATATATATATATATATATATATACATATGTATATATACGTTTCGGGGATACTTCTTCGGGATCTCTTACAGATTATTTTTTCAACATTTAACAAATCAAAATCAGTTTCAATACAAAAAAATATTTGTTTATGATATATATATTTAGATATAAATATAAATTTTAATAGTCGAAGCAAAATAATAATACAAAAAAAAAAAAAGAAAAAAGAAAAAAAAGAGAAAGAAAAATAGAATTGAATAGTACAGAATAAATCACAACGGTTGACATCCGCATGATGGTTTAGAAGGATCAAACTAATTAGGGATTGATAATTATTTGCCACTTCTATAAATTTGTTTTATTGAAAACTAGGTTCGAATGTTATACATTCATCCTCAGTTCTAAAAACACACAAGTTGGTATTATTATACATATTAAATTATATAATAAAGGTGTACAGGTCTAAGTTACGGCCCAGTTGTAGTAGCCGAATATGTTCTCCTAGTCTGTTATGCAATCGTTCCACAGCGCCCTTTCCCTTAACGTGGTGTGGGGTATTCAATCGCCAATTAATCCCCAGCCCCTTACTGTCGTCGCGTATGAACTCATTATTGAACTCCCTCCCACAATCGGACACAATTTCTTCTGGCACCCCGTAGGTAGCACACCATTGCACTATAGCTTTCCAAATTGCCCCTGGTGTTTTCTCCGCGATCGGATAAGTAATTGCTAATTTACTGAAGGTGTCAATCATGGTCACCCATGATTGTCCTTCACTCGAATAAAGGTCCGCCTGTATAAATCTAAGAGGTTCAATAGACGTTGGAGTTACCACTTGTTCCCCTATGGGGAGTTGGCGTTCATACTTAGCCCGCTGACATACTGAGCACTGCGCGATGTACTCCCTAACGGTGTGTCCCATTTTCCGCCAGAAATATAACGTTTTCAAGGCTCTCAAAGTTTCCTCTACCCCACGGTGATTAGTCTTCCCCTCGCGATGATCGGCCACGATTTGTTTTTGAGCCGCAGCGGTAGTGATCGTCTCCACTTGGCGTAAGCATCGAATGATCGAGTAACCCACCCCAATCCTTTCCTGTCGCCACAATCGCTGTAATTTGTCCATGATAACGCAATTTCCCACGTAGATGTGCAGTGCACGATCAGGTATACTGAACTCCTGAAAGATCCGTTCTAATTCGGCCTCGTCCGTCGTCGTCGGCATCGACACTAAGATGCTAGAAAGCCCTTCGTACTCACTAGCTTGTGTCTCAATCCCGCGACCCTGCTTCGTTCAAAGAATCAACTGGCGTTTCTTGTCATTAATGATCTCATCGGACTCGGGGAGGTCCACCGGACGCTCGGCAGATACCGCACTTTCCTCTGAAACTTGCCGCACTAAGGGAATTTTCGGGCCGCTTTCCGCCCAATCTCTCAGGTAGCGCACAGCGAACGGTTCGGCGGGAGTCGTTTTGTCCTCCAACGCATTTATCACCAACTCTCGTGATAGCCAATCGGCAACCCAATTTTCCGCGCCCTTCTTGTGTACTATTTGTGTAGTTCCTTCCACCTGGAAATCCGCGCCGATGATTCCTTTAGCGTTCCTAAGTGGATCAGCGGTTTGTGGATGGTAAATAATTCGAATCGTCGCCCAGAGACGTAAGGCCGAAAATGTTCGACCGCCCAGACCACTGCCAACAGTTTCCGCTCAATCGCGCTATAACGTCGCTCGGCGTCGTTTAACTTGCGACTTGCGATGGCTAATGGTTTTTCCCACCCTCGAAGTTTTGAGATAACACGGCACCGATCGCAACATCGTTAGCGTCCGTCGTGACTCTAAACGTTTTCCGGAAATCAGAAAATGCTAACAATGGTCCCGTCGTTAAAATCTCCTTGCATTTGCCGATGCTAGCCAGTTGTTCCGACCCTAACTTGAAACGATTTCCCTTCCTAAGGATGTCTGTTAAGGAATGCGTCAGCTCCGCTATACCTGGGATACATTTTCGGTAATAATTGATCATTTCCAGAAATCGACGAACTCCATGAACATTCGTAGGGAGCCGTGCCTTTTGGATCGCCCTTATTCTCTCAGGATCTGGTTGCACTCCTTCCCGCGAAACGACGTGGCCCAAAAATTTAATTTCTTTCATACCGAACCACGATTTGTCCTTAGAAAGTTTAAGGCCGAACTCTCGTACCCTATTCATGACCTGAATGAGGTGATGTACATGATCCTCCTCGCTTCTGCTGAAAACAATGAGGTCGTCCATATATACCTGAGAAAAATGTTGCCCTAATCCATCCCACCTCTAAAACTCATCCATTAACCGCTGGAATGTGATGGGCGCCCCCTTCAACCCGAACGGCATCGAATTCGAATTCGAAATGACCTCTTTCCCACGAGAACGCGGTATTCGGAATGTCCTCCACAGCCATTCTGACCTGGTGGTACCCACTTTTTAAATCTAAAGTGCTAAATATAGTGGTTCATCTTTCATTACCTCCTTCAACTTCCTGAAATTAACGACGACTCGTTTTTTTTTTAAGATCCGCCTTTCTTCTCCACCACCCATAAGGGACTATTAAAAGGCGAGCTGCTGTGTCGAATAATCCCTTGGCGAAGAAGGTCTCCCAATTGCTCATGTATTATGTCTCGCAATGCCTGAGGGTAACGCCTATCCTTGACTTATACCGGGGTTTCTTGTTTCAGGGCTATTCTATGTTCGGTTTTTCCTGTAGTTGGCAAGAATTCTCCCTCTCTACAGAACAAGTCTGTATTTCTCTGGAGTACTCGATCTATTCCGTTAGTACAATACTCCGCGGTCTAATTTCCAAACTTGATCGTTTAACTGAAAGGGGTTTGTACTTCCAAACTCCTATCTAGTATCGCCAGGTCCCTCGATTCACATTCATCACTAACCCCGCCTCGTAAAACTTCGCACCCTATAATGAGGTCGTATCCCGCCATCAATTTCCCGACCACGTGTATTTTAATCTCGACCCTGCTAACTTATTCAAATCAACCAATACTTCCTCCAACGTTTTACACCGTGGTTATTGTGCAACTAAACCGTTGTTTAAAATACCCATTTTAATCGCCCCTTGTCGACTAATCAGTGAATTGATATTCCCCGTATCCACCAGAAATTTTACCCCCGACACTTCTAACTTCGCCACGGGTAACCTTGTCCATAATTCTCTCGCGACGCTGTTGTTAACCAAAATCTCTCCGCGTTGGTTGCCCCCCGGTTACCACACCCTCATTCCGCTCGCGATTGTCTCGATCCCCCTTTTCCTCGTATTTTTCCCTCTTACCTCCTGTCTCCTCACAGTCAGATTGCTGCGCTCGGACCCTACACTTCTTTCCTCGGATGAGTCCCCACTGGATTCGTGTCCTCCGGTCCTCCTGTGGTTCTGCTGACCTCTCCATCTCTGGTTAATGACTTCCATCGGTTCATACTGAAGATCCCTCCTGTTTGCTCTAGGGTTACGTTTCGGACATTCTCTGGCGACGTGCCATCTCCTCCCACACTCGTAGCATCTTATGATTGACGTGCATTGAGCTGTCCGGTTTTATTGCATTCGTAGCAACAGCGTTCCTGCTTCCTTCTCTTGTCCTCGTGCCTTCCGTTAACTTGTCTTGGAAATGACCTGTTGTCGGTGTCCCTAATAGATGATCTCCTCGGATTCTTCCTGGGCGATATAACCTCCGTCCATTCCACCTCCAGTCTCCCGGCCCGCGCTCCATTTCTCTCGCACGCGTCAATAAGGTCGTGCGCGCACTCCACGAAATCGCGATCCCGGAGTAATGAGCCCGGACGGTCCACGTAGTGGTTCAGCTGGAACTTTAATATTCCACGTATGAATGTCATCCTTTGTGCCCCTTCAGCCTGACCCACTGACTCCACCATCTTTTCCACCAATCTGTTATGGAGTTTCTCCGCAAATTCTCCCTCCGATTGGTCTCGCTTCCTGCTCTCTTTTAGCATATAGAAGATGTCTTCTTCAGGGACCCATCTTCCCCCGCCATATAATTTTTTTAAACGGGCCTTAAGCACCTCCCACGGATGTGTTGTATCTCCTTGAATCGCATTAAGGACGCGCCTTGAAATACGTCCCACGAGTGATGCCTCTAAGAGCGTCACATCTGATTCCTGGAGTCTACCATTTTCTTTCCTTGACGCTATAAGTCCCTTGATCTGATCTGCCCTTTTTATAAAGTGGTCCAGATCACCTATGACTCCAGTAATAAAAGGCGAACTTTGTGTACGGATTTTTACCAGTTCAAACTGGGTCGTTTCTTTGGCTTTCTTCAACTGTTCTTCCAAACTCGCCCTCTGCACAGCTGCCTGTGCTAACTGATATTCTAGTTTTTTCAGTTCTTCTTGCTGAGACATGTTTTCGACTTCCAGGTTGTAAAAACACTAGCAACAAAAACAAGACTTCTCCTTATGTCTGAAACACGCGTACGTATAAAAAGGTTCCCGGCTTTCGGCACCAGTTATAATTAGACTGAACACTTGTACTAAAAAAAAGGGAAAAGGACATAAATACACTCGCGCTGATAGTAAAAGACTGACTTTATTTCCAATTAGCTTCAGTATTTATAGATACATTTGTTTACATATCAGAAAAGAAAAATAGACTTAATCCTAAACATAATAACAAACAATAATGCTTCAAATATTGTCCTAACTTATATATATATATATATATATATATATATATATATGTGTGTGTGTGTGTGTGTGTGTGAATTATTTACGAAGTTTTTATTCAAGTCAAAGTAGAACTTGTCTAAGATATTTTGACAGACAAGCAGGCATTGCTTTTTACTAAATCTGTTTCTAAACTAGTGGCTGCTCATCTTATTTTTGTATCAACAACATATTGATTACATCGAATTGGAGAGATTTTATAAATAAACTCATAACAATAAATAATGCATTTTATAAATAAATTCTGTATTTAGTATAAATTCTTAAATATAAGGATTTATAAATTCTTAATTTAATTTATATATTTTTCCAGACATTTCGGGGATACTTCTTCGGGATTTCTTACAGACAAAAATATTATTATTTCAAAATTTAACAAATCACAATCAATTTGAATACAAAAAAATATGTGTATATAGCACTCTCTTAGAAAAAGTGAGAAAATTGGGGTTTTTACAAGAGATCGAATATTTTATCGGTACGGAAAAACCTCCTTCAAGCCTTAGTAGTAAAGATGAACATAATGTTTACTCTAATCCACAAGGGATTTCAATAACCAAACATTTTCTTTATTTTTTTTAATCAATTAAACTTTTTTTAGTTTATTTATTATTGGTATCAGATAAAAATAAATATAAAGCACAAATATCGAGCCTTCTGACGATTCAGGTAACAGTTTTACCAAGAATTGTTTCATTGATTCGATGGAGGTTTAGTATTCTGGGGTTAATTATTTACAATAATAATTTATGTAATAATATAAATGATTGAAATATTTATTTTTTCTCAAAGAATAGTAAGAAATATATATGATATCTAGTATCTTTGTCACAAAAAACCCTTTCTTTGTGAATTGCCATTATTGGCAACATAACTTCTAGTGCTATAAAGTGTATTGAAAGTGTGATCACGTTTAACTTGCCATTTTAGACCTCACAGTACCCAGGGTCACGTGTGAGTGACATGTTTATCAGTTAATTGCTATACCATTTGTAACTAGCTGTCAATGTCCTGTTTCACACACATTCTCCTCAGTCCCCACCTCCTTAGCTACAGATAAAAGGACCTGCATCTTAATGTTAACAAGCAGTCGAGAAAATAGTAACAGTACGTGTGTATACATAAGAAAATCTTACTACGATCAATTGGCAGCTGCCTTATCTTCAGCCTACGTACTGTTACTATTTTCTCAACTGCTTGTTAACACTAAAGATGCAGGTCCTTTTATCTGTAGTTGAAACTACAAAAACTTATAAAGATATAAGAATGTAGATATATATATATATATATATATATATATATATATATATATATATATATATATATATATATATATATATCAAATCTACATTCTTATATCTTTATAACTTTTTGTAGTTTATCATTATTTAAAGATTATTATTTTTTGTTTATATCTTTGCTATGTTATATCCCTCTTTCCCAACAAATGATTAATGTCCTTGCATCCTGTCATTTTAACTCTCAAACCCTTTCTGCACATTTTGACGACTTCTTCCATTATTTTCTCCATACTGCTATCTACACGGTTTATTTATTCCGGGATAAGTCCCTTTAGAAACAAGGCAATGGACAGGTGGACTTCAGAGCCTCAGAGTAGATGAAATAGGAACATATGAGTTAACTGATAACAAAAAAAAAGAAAACAAGATAAGGAAAAAGAAAAGTCAATAAATAAGTACAAATAAAAATTATAACAAGCAACAACTTCTAGCATAAGAAATAGATATCGATGGTTTAATTGTTTACGTCCTAAAATGAAAACCACACGAGCTTCTAATGCTTATAAGACATAAAAAAAAATTAGAAATTAAGTAACATATTTGCAAATGTTGATTGATATAACATTTGCCTGTGTGGGTATTTGCCACTTCTCTTGTATGGGGCTGAGTTGGGTACTCCTGGATGAAGACTGAAGCCGTTTAAAAGCTGTCGAAATGAAATTTCTTCGGCGCGTAGCTTCTAAGACAAGAATTGATAGGATCTGGAATGAGACCATTAGAGAGGAACTACAGATTGCCTCCCTGAAGGAAACTCTGAAGAAGCGTCAGCTCAGATGGGTTGGGCATGCTCACAGAATGAGTCAAGACAGGGATCCAAGAAAGTTAATGGAAGCTAAACCTGCGGGCAGTAGACCTAGAGGTAGACCAAGGCAGACCTACTGCAATTATGTTTATAAGTAGGGACAAGCAAGAGGGAAGAGTATACAGGATCTGCGGATTCTGGCGAGATACAGAGACAGATGGAGATCCTGGGTTGACGCGGTACCTCGACGCTGAAAGGTACAAAGAGGAAGATAAAGAAGAAGAGAAGATTGAAATGAAAGAAAATCTATTTACAATTTTTTTGGAACTGAATGGAAAAGAAGTGGTTGAATAAGCGGGATTTGAAGGTGAAAGGAGTATTGGAACGACGGATGGACGTAAGAATGGAATTCCTTAAGGAAGAGATTCGGACAAGAAAAGATCCGTCGAAAGCTGCGGACCGGTGAGTCGCTGTATATAAATCTGAAGGCCGAGAAGGGGTAGGACGAGAATGAACAAAGGATTTGAATTGAAGGAGTTCGAAAATGTATCAAAGACGGCGGGATTGGATAACTTGGTAGATGAAGGATGCCAGGATGTACTTACGACGGTAGGAAGGGTAAAGCCACTTAAACTCTTCGTAATATCGGGAGAAAGAGGAGTCCCTTGGGATTCCGAAGATGAATCGTACAAAGCAATTTATCAAACATTTTATTTTTGCCTCGAGGTCCCCAGAGACGCCACCGTACACCATATAACAGTAATAAAACTGGAGAAATGTTAGGGAGGTAACTAGGAGTCTAGGGATCTCAAGTGGAAATAGGTGAAGGAGGTAATTTAGTCGCTTTAAAGTGGAACGGAGATATCGGACACATGCTTTCCAGAAAAAAGTTTAGTCGAAGGTGGTTCCAACGTTTTTTTGTCGTTGGGTGGAACTTTATGGGATTATTATTCAAGGTTGGGATTATTGACGAACAGTTTTAAGGAGGTGATGGGAGCCTGTTAAAATTGTCGTTGTCTTCTCTGTATTCAACTTCAGCTTGTTAGCAACAATCCAGTGACTTATTCGATTCAAGTCCTCTTGAAGTCTTTTTGTGGCTGGTAATAGGTCGAAAGCCGAGAAGGACAGGTATATTTGGAAATCATCAGCACAGAAATGGAATTGGGAATGATGGAAAAGAAGGGAAAGGTCATTAACATAAATAGCAAACAGAATAGGAGACAAAGAGGAACCCTGAGAGACACCAGAAGAGAGAGATAGTGTCTTGGATGGAGGTTGGCCTGGAACGGCTACAATCAGCGCTATATACTTTTGGATAAAAGAAGACTTTGTAATTTGTTGAGGAGGGTGTTATGATCAACTGTGTCAAAAGCTTTGGATGAATCAAAAAGGATGAGGATAGTTAGGTTTTCGTGTTCAATGGCGGTTTGGAGGTCGTGGGTTATTTTCAGGAGAGCGAATTGTGTTGAGTAACAAGTTCGAAAGCCAGATTGGAAAGGGCTAATGAGGGAAAGTTCTTCTAGGAAGTTTGAAAGTTGAATTTGTACAAGGCGTTTCAGTGGTTTTGAGAGGTTAGAGAGGAGAGAGATTGCACGGAAGTCATGGTGTGAGAAAGGAATTTTAATTAATGGTCGGACTAGGGCAGCTTTCCATGAAGAGGGGAATATGGAATTTTGTAGAGAAAAGTTGTAAACATGATAGAGAAGGGGCATAAGGGTTGGGAGACAGGATTTTATTAGCTTCACTGGGATATTGTCATTTTTGATGTTTAATATCAGCAGTAGGTGAATGACTAGAAGCAGAGGATAAGAAATGGTCATTGAGATCGTCTGGGGTGGCTGGGAAAGAACTGAAGTTATTGGATCATGGTGAAATAGAAATCAGAAATAGTTTTCGAATTATTTTCCATCTGGATTTGGAATCAGAGCATTAGAAAGGGCAGAATGGATGTGGGGGGATTTGGCACGGCGGACAGCGCATTGGGTTTCATTGCGAAGTTGTTTGAAAGACGCAAAATCAGCTAAAATAATGCTTGCTGCTTCTCTTCTTCTTATCATTTCCTTTAATTCGAAGGTCAGCCAAGAGGGAGTGGGGCGGCGTAAGGTTCGGATTTTAAGGGGAGCATGAATGTCTACTAGAATGATAGTATTATATAATGCCTCAGTGGAAATTATGCAGGTCAGGTTGAAGTGATTCATAGGAAAGGAGGTCCAAACTACGATATGAAACAACTTTTGGAGTAAAGGATTTGAAGGCTAGATCTTATGAAATTTGGATAAAGTCGTGTGATGAAAGAAACGGAGCAGGGTGCTGGGAAGAAGAGAGGATTTTCATAGGGGAATCAGAAATGTGAAGGTCTAACCAGGTATCAGAAAATTGTTTGTAGGGTGTAGGGAACGAGATAAGGATTGACGGAAAACAAGAGATCCGTAAAAAAAAGATTTATCACTGGATCCAGATAGCATATCAATGTTAAAATCACCAGAGATAATGATATTGGATTAGGTAGAAACCTGTTGGACAAGGAAGGATTCGAAGCTGTCGAATGGGACACGATGAGGTCGGTAGGCAATGGTATATAACAGAAGAGAAGTGATGGTTGCAATTTAAACAAGCATGTATTCTAGATGAGGGAAGGAAGAAAAAGGAGATTGAAGTAGGATTTTGGTCTTTAAACTGTCATGGATATACAGCCCGGCACCACCTCCCGAGCGATCAGGTCTATTATGTCGTAGGAAAGAGTAATTAGGAAGGGATACTTGAGAGGAAGAGATAAAAGGTTTTAAATAACTAAAAAAAATTTTTTTTTATTTATTCATGTTAATTTTTAGACTCTTGGATTCTTTATTGAAATTTTCCATTTATGTTATAAAAAGAAACTTTCATCGAAAATTAAATTATATGAAAAGAAAAAATATGAGTAACATTGATTAAAAAAAGAAAAAGTAAATAGAAAAAGACTCCACATAAAAAATAAAGCATCTATAAATATGTGATGTGGGCAGCACATGACTTCCTTATAAGCCTATTAAATTATAAATCCGTGGCTCAAAAAGTGATACTGAATTTGGTTACTAGTTTCCAAATATTGCAGTAAAAACGACACTCGGCGTCCCGACATCCATCGATTGAAACACACACATACAGACACAAACTCAAAAACACACACTCTTGTTACTGGAGGTCCCATTCCGTTATTATATGTCGTTTTCTGTTTATGTAGTGACATAGCATTGGAAATCAACAGTTTCGACAATTTAAGCGGAAAACTCCACTTAACTAATATCTTATTCTCATGCTGCAGACTTGTTCAGCTCACAAATGGGGAGAAAAACCAGAATTTTACACTCCATTTTAACACTTAAATCGAGTAATAAAATGTATAATTGGATTAGAAACCAAATTGAGTTTGTAACCTTCATTACCGAAACATATGATTTCTATGTTTAATTTTAATATAATTTTTGATGTGTTTACTATGACCTTCAAGTAAAGTACCCTTTTCGGCTCACCAATTTTAACAAAAATCTAATAAATACGTTCATATCGCGATATAAAAGTTCTATTTACCAAATTTGAGATGTTTTACATTATGTTTTAATATAATTTTTGTTGGAAGTAAAGTACCGCTTCCGGTATTTTAATTTAGACCAAAATGTAGTAGTTATTTAAATCAATATATAAATTATAAATACTAAATTTAAGAAGTTTTGCATTGTATTTTAAAATAATTTTTGATGTAAATCAATTATGACCTTGAATTAAAGTACTACTTCTCGTGATCAAGCAGTGACCAAAAAGGGAGGTTCACAACTAGATTTTACAAGAATCCTAAATACAAAATTTCAACTTTCTACGGCTAACCGTTATTGAGTTATGCGAGACACGAACTTACGTACGTACAGACGCCACGACGAAATAAATCAAAATGGATATTTCCGTTGAAATCTAAAAACCTAAAATTTTCGCGATTACAATACTTCCTTTACTTCGTACAAGGAAGTAAAAATAGAATAATTTCAATATATAAAAATAAAATGTTTGCTTCATTCATGTGGCATGTATGCCAGGCTCAGTTGAAGACGTTTGTTCAATACTGGAGGGGGCCCGTACATTTCTTATGATCGGGAAACCCCGTTCTTGTATTTCAAAATATGATGTGAGTATTCGTATTTCCTGAACTCTTAATATTGAGGTACAATTAGCATGCGGTAAACAACTATTTTATTATAAATATCTGGTACTTTTATCATGAATACCTGATACCTCTCTTCGCCTGGGCGGCCGTCTAGCGAGTGGAGAGAGTGAAGGTTCCAGCATTGATAAGCTCACGCGAAGTGGGGCTTAATCCCGCCGGGCGGCCTCCTCTTGGCGCGTCCACGGCGCTGTTTGGCCGCCGTCGCTAGGAGGGAGGGGGACAAATATGAGAGCAGGGGCCCCTAAAATGTGCATAGACAAAAAAAACTCGGAAAATTGGGCTAGGTGAAGGAATCGGAGTCCGTAAATCCGACAACGTCCAAGACACCAGGTAATTAATTATCGCCTGGTAACCATCGGATTGTCTACACCTGACTCTACGTCCACAGAAACATACATCTTTAATTTTCGATTTTACCTTTTTCTGTCTTGACAGCCTTCCTTACCTGGGTAAAGGTGCTTATCAGTGGGGGTAATCGCTTCACTGACGTAGAGGCGGTGCGACTTGTTATCTGTTCAGCCTAGGTGCCGTGTAGAGAAGTCTCTTTTGGTTTTTCTCTGTCGCACGAGCTAGTCTCTCATGGTCTGTCTCAGAAATCGTGCGTTTAAAAAAATTCCTTCTTGTTTAGGCCTGAGCCGTACGACGTGATCCAAATCGGCCGCGCTCAACTTAACGCCCAGGTCTGCACCGAAGCTGAGTATGGTGCCTACCACCGTCTCTCCCGACTTCTCCGGGATACCTCTTATTTCTATTGTATTACTAAGCTGATTTTGCTCAGCTTGGTTTAGACGGCCCTCTAGGTCGGAAATTTTTATTTTAAGAAATTGTTTTCAAATGTTAATTTCTCCAATTGGCATTTTTAAAGTGCGCAAAACTTTAAAAAATGTCCAACACGTATAATAATATATATTTCACGGTATATTTGGTCACTTCCAGTGGCCCCCTTTATGAACTGAAATTTGGTATGTTTGGTTGTTTTCTAGGTAGAACAATACTATAGAAGTGGGATTAACGACATTAACACGTTTTGGGCAGTTTTTAAGGTTTTGCGCACCTCTATAGCCCACCAAATTGAGTTGAGGGTTAAAAATTTGTATGTGAACTAAGTTAGTGTTAGAGGAATACTATTGGGTTTCTCAACATTTTTCTACAACCCCTCCATTTTGATATTTTTAATTTTGTCTTTTAATTACTATTTAAGATAATTTAAAATACAACCTTAATGACTAAATTCTGCTACTGACTCTTTGTCAAATAATTAAATTGACTTTTGATTCATTTTGATCAATGATTTTGGCGTGGGGAATTGAAAATGAATGTTGATTAGATACAGGAAGATTATTTTCAATATTGATACTGAGACACGTAGTATTGATATTTGATGTATACGAATGACTGTTTTGATTATTATTAAAAACTAATTTTTATGAATTTATAAAAATAGTTCATTACTATTTCTAATTATATTACTTCAGTAGATTTAAATATAAAATATTTTTTAATCAGCCTACATCTGACAAAGATTTATTATAACTTTATTATTAATTTTTTTCTTTTAATTCTGTTTGAAGATTCATGTTTTTTTTTTCTTATATCTTTATAAATGGTTGCAAGTTATAATTATTTAAAGATTATTATTTTTGTTTATTTGCTTGCATCACTCTTTCTCACCAAATGACTAATATCCTTCTATCCTGTCAAGTTAACTCCCAACATCTCTCTGCACAATTTTGTCGAATTCATCTATTATTTCCTCATAACTTTTATCATATTATTGCTGTTTCAGAAACCTGGGATGAGGCAAATATCCCTTCCTCTTCGGTAGCTATCCCTAATTATACACTCATGATCGACCAGACCGAAACGGTGGAATCGGCTTATTCGCTCATAAACAGCTTAAAAGTTAAAATCCTATTCAAATTCACATTCAACATCCCAAGGCACAATATTTTCATAGTATTCTTTCGCAAGTTCCAGATCCTAAATCTATGTGGTATTTCCATTACATTGGTCTCTCTCACTTGTATTCCGAGCACGGAAGGTTTTATCCAAATTTCCGACGGCCTAATACCTTGGTGTTTTCTTATTTCAATCCCTAAGAACAAAAAAAAACATCCTATATTCTTGAACTCTTCAGCCTACGTTTCTTTTAAATACAAGATTTCAACTAACCGATTTGAATAGTCCCTCTGCTTCCTTAGAAAAATCCATCATTTGTACTACTTTCTTTTGGAATTCAAAAAATAAATAACTATGCAAGTTTGAGCAAAATTGTGCATATGTATTTATGTTACTTATGTATATATATATATATATATATATATATATATATATATATATATATATATATATATATATATATATATATATATATATTTAAATATAATTATTTATTACCTGTCTTTTAGTTATTATTATAATAAATTAACCATAGTGAAACTGCACAAATTCTGCCCAAGTTGTCCATTTTTGCTATTCCTATGGGGACTGAATGTTCCAGACAAATATAATTTTTTTATTTCATCACTTTTAATGGATTTTACTCACCGTAATTTATCATTAAATATAAATATTTTTAACTCATTTTTCTCCCCTAAAGTTTTTAGCATATCTTTAAAATATGGAAATATTCACATTTACTTTTCCTACGGAAAATCTTCCTGAAGTGTGCATTTGGTTCAACGGTTGGCATTTAAAAATAGACTGGTTTTAATCAACATAGTCAAGGTTACAAACATTAGTTAAAGTTTTTGAAAATTTCAGCTTTCATTGAAGTATTGAACTTGATAGAAAGTAGGGACAATCATAGGGGGCTCGGGACATCTTTATCTAACTGTTAAGTTTTGTAACTGGCCAATTACCTGCGGTGACAACAGGTGAAGAAGACAGTTATTACCGAGTTAATATTTCGAAAGTTAAGGTCCAGCATTTGCGGTTTTATTAAATAAACGATTAATAATATATAAGAGGGGATGAGAAGCCATGAGGTGCAGAATTCTGTAAAAACATATTTTAATGCGTAAATATTTTGATAAAACCTAAAACGTTTAAGTTGTGTCATTCTTATCCCATGGCTCTACCTGTATATCTCTTGAATATTGAGTAATAAAAAACTCGAGAAAACATTTTATCTGAAATTACTATCCATGGCCGCACTTAGCGCTATATTTTAAAAAATTCACTCATCCCCTCATATGCATTTGTATCTGTGTGATTTGTTATTAAAATATTCATTTTTTACTTTATGATGATAAAGTGAAACCGGAATTTCGGCAGTATTCTAGCTAAAGGACCCAAGAGCAATAATCCAATACATCATTTGTATCTCTTATTTTTCAGCATCAACATCCCTTTTCGTAGCCTTATACAGATATGAATATTTTAAAAGGAAAAAAAAAGTGCGAGAAATTTGTTTATTAAGACGTACCGACGAATTATTTTTCATCACTGAATAATTATGCATGGTCTCTTGATTATTCAAATTCTAGACAAAAGAATCATATAAATTTTTTAATAAAAAGGAAACTGAAAAAAGGAAAACTGTCACCAAGCAATAGGGATAGATTATGTCGATATTGTTTCATCATAAACCTCAATTATGAAAAAAGAATACAAACAAACTCCGCTCTGAAGCACCAGGAAAGTTGACATCTAACACGTAACTTTATAATACTCGTCTCCAATTGAGGGCCTTTAACTTGAAATGCAAATAGTCATCAACATTTTCTTCCATATTTTTTTTATTTTCCCAGCCATCTGAGTAAGTGGGTGCGTCTATGTACGTGAATGTTTTCATCAATATAACTCTGCATGAAATTTATCAAAATACATAAAGGTATCTTTCTTTGAACATTCTCTTTCATTTGGTGTACTTAGTAAATTATATCATTAAGCCTTCACAGAACGATGTTAACTGAAATGCTTTTCTACCTCAAAAACTAATCCCTACGCCATACGGCTTATATGTGTCCAGTCCCGTTATTAGCAACTCTATGCTTGCTTTGTGAACGTTACTGATATCCTTTAAAGAAAAATGAAAGCTCCAGGTCTGAAGGGAAAACATTCATTGTGTGAATGACTAGAAACTGAGCATTATTTTAAGGAATAAAGAAGGCTGTGCATAACGGGAACATCACATCTTTCAAAAGAAGTTAAAAGCTCCCTCTGCAGCAATGTAATATGGTAAAACAGCATGCTGTATTTTCCTCTCTTGACTTTTTTGATCTGCTTAAACTTTCCTTTTCCGAAAAAATGTAACTGTCTGAAGTTGTAAAATAATCAAGTCTTATCAGTTTTATCTGCTTTATAAGGTTGAAAACTGCCTTATTTTTCCCAAAGCTTTTAAGTTTTCTACTGCTCGCCTTTGCCATTTACCATATACAGGGATGTAAGCAGAATTTTTTTTCAGGAGGGGATTTAATTTTTTTTCGAGGGCGGAGGGAGTTTAATATGAAGAAGGAAAGTAATCATAAGTGTCTGTAATCACCACATTGGATGTACGTTTCAAGAATAAGCATGACAATTAGATCAATACTATAATATGTAATAACATTAAAAATATAGAAAATAATACTCAAAATACAAACTTTATGCTGGTGGGTATGAAAATATTATTTTTTTCATAAATTTCAAGGGAGGAATACATCCTTCTGATTCTTCCCTCTCCCTGCCTACGCCACTCCATGCATATAACTGTTTCATGAATGCATTTGTGTGAAATGCATATTTTCACATTTCTATCAACTTTTCCTAAGAATATATAATTAAAGCGTAACCGAAGTTTAACATTAATACTTTGTGTTGAATATATAATAAATATTTAGGTTATAGTGAAGACTAGTTTGAAAAACCGTGCTAGTTTTTTAAAAGCATAACTTCTGGTTTATATCTGAATCTTTGATTGTTAATTTTTACCTCAAAAAATAAAAATAAAATATATCATAAGTATTAGAGCTGTTCAAAACATCAATCAATGTCTAAATTTATTAACTGTAAGATAAGTTTCTTCATATTTTTGACTATTAATGGAATTTAATCTTTGAATTTAATGATGTTTTTATGAAATTTCTAAATAAGTAACTAAACTAGGGAGTAAAACTTATTCTATACAATAATGTTTTCTCGTTAAATAGTTATTCTAAGACAGAGCTGCCAACATTTTAACTAAATATTTTTATATTTTCTATGGAAAATACTTGTTAATATGTTTGAAAGGCTAAATGCGGGAAGCTTTATTTGTAAAATATTTCAAAAATATGTTTAATTTTCGGATGATCTGGGAATATCATGAATAAATTATGTTTTCCAATACCCAAGTACTATAATTCTAAATAATAATGATAAATGCATCACAAAAACTAGACAAGTACAATTTTTTTTTTTTCGCAGTTCGCAGTTCGCAGCGCTACCTATTGGAAATTTCTTCTAGTTTTCACCAATATTAAGAAAGCACATTCCCGTGAATGATTGAATGTATGTACATGAGTACCGTTAAAATCAGAACCGACCAGACATTTTTCGTTTGAAACAATATATTTCCTTGAGTAAATGATTGCTTTTTCGTGAGGACCCTTCGGCCACCTTTGAAGCTTCAAGGAGCACTTGTTATGCAAACCATGACAAACGAGTAAAGTTAAGAAATTCATACTTCGGACAATAAACCCGTCACAAACAGGTTTCAATTTCCAGAAAGAAGCCCTTCCTTGCTTATTTTGAAGATCCAGTGTTAAAGCCTAACAAAATCTAGGGTCTGAGAAAGCTCTCTTGTAATCAAATGAAAACGAGATCGATTTTGATTTCAAAGAAATGAGTGGCTGCTTGTAATTCGTATTCATAATTCTTCATTTGGTGACTTCTGTTTCTTATTGAATTTAATTTTCTGATTGCTTACTCTAGGATTTTTGTTAAATAGTTGTTTGTTTGTTATAAAGTGAAGATTTATTCCGTGGACTCGCCACAAAAATAAAATAATGTATTCTCTGACCGTATTCGAAACGGTACTGATCGGCTATAATGGTCTCCAGGTTTACTATTAATACATTTTCTAGTTTACTGTTTTTTTTGTTTTTGTTTTTTGGCTTATTTATTTGAACTTTTGCTTTTAATATCCAGCAATTGATATTAATTGATTTTTACCAAAAATCTGATTGGAAACGGATTTTTTTAATCGTGATATCAATACGAGCAGGAGAAAGAAAAAAAAATGATAAGTTGCGTGAGAAAATGAAATGATTTGGGTAATCGTCGAAATAAGAAACTTTTTTTTTAAATGTCTGTTTTTACTTATATTTTTGTTTTGTTTTTTACAAATGGTCCTTTAAATGTGATAACCGTCTAATTGAATTTCATTAACGTTTTCATTGCTAATTTGGTTCTAAGAGTTCATTGACATTGTGATTCCTGTATCATCACTAGATCGTAAACTTCCAGTTAATTTAACACTGTAAACTATCTCTAGTTTGTTTGGAATGCCGTCAACTGAAATCAGTTTCAATCTATGCAGCATAATTTTGATATAGATAGTTTTGCAATAACCAAACATCACTTTGCCTTATATCAAATGGTCTAATAACTTCCTATTTATAAGTTACTTTTAGAGATTTATTATTCATTTTGTTTAATATTCATAATTATCTACAAACGTTTATATTCATGTTATAAACTAATTGTAATTATTTCACGAATAAAATACCTATAATATGATATTAGTATTATAATTAAATTATTACAAAGCGTATGAGATTAATTAATTTTAGCCTATTAATAAAACAACCGAATTAGAGAGATATTGAATGAGATGCAATTTTTATAATAAATAATAAAAGGTGAGGGCGTGAGGTGCGAGAGACTGAGGTTTTTGTTATAAAACAATGTTTACTGATAAGGCCTTAACTTTAAAACCTCCATATATAAACCACACAAAATTCGATTAATCCTGATTAATGTCACGAAAAGTTTTGAGATTACGAAGTGAGGATCACCAAACACAAAGCACATTTTTTAACTTAACATCTTTAATTTTTTCAGCCTTAATTTTTATTTGAATTTCCTTATAGGTTTCCTAGGGAATCATATTTCCAACAGATATTATTTAAATGAAGATATAAATATGTAGTTTAAACATAGCATTGGTTTTACTTGTTTTCACATTGTTTTCAATTCAGAATGAAACAGTGCCTTAAGGGAATATTTTATATAATTAAGAATAGTCAAATGGTTTTCTCAAAAGTACTTATATATGTAAATTTGGCTTTATTTTTAGATATTAATTAATTTTATTTTGTAATACAACATATTATTATGCAACTGCGACCTCTCATATATAAGAAACTGTATACTTAATTATAAAAAAAGCTTCATTCTTTAAAAAAAAATATTAAGTCCTTCTAAGACTTGAAATTTACTTATTCTACTCTCTTCGCGAATCAGATAATGTGACCCCAATTATGACTAAAGAATTATGGTCACCATACTTATAGATAGTAGATGAGAATTTGGCGAGCTGGCGCATTTTTTTGAGCAGCCAATCAGAAGGAAGCATTTGGTCACGTGACCTATGACGGGAAATTTGAATTAGAATTTTTGCCTCGACCTAACCTCAACTGCCACGTGGTCTTGCCTCGACCTAACCTTAACAATTAAGCCACACCCCTTTTTAATAACGTGACCCTTATGCCCCGCCCCTTTTTAATGACCTGTTCTAGTCACGGCGCCTTCTGGTCTATGCTCCGCCCACATGTTTTAGTCACATGATTCAGTCACGTGACCCCTTTGTACCCTCTGGTCTACGTTCCGCCCACAAGGATTAGTCACGTGATCATGTCACGTGACAAGCGGCACCTCCTAGCCTATGCTCCGCCCACAAGATTTATCCCCTCCACCCATAGAAAGGTCAGGTACCTACCTAATAGAGCATGAGTATACCCGGCCGCCATTTTGTATTTCTACCGTTTGAGAGAAATAAGGTTTTGTTGAAGGGTCAGGTACTCACCTTATAGAGCATGAGTGTACCCGGACGCCATTTGGTTTTTCTTACACCACCATTTTGTTTTTCTACCGTTTGAGAGACTTGAGGTTTTGTTATAGGGTCAGGTACCCACTTTATAGTCTGTATCCTCCCCAACGGTTATATAATCATAACATATACGAGGAAGGGTCAGGTACACACTTTATAGCCTGTAACCTCCCCTACGGTTATAAAACCATAATCTATACGATGAAGAGTCAGGTGCTCACTTTATAGTCTGTACCTCCCCTACGGTTATATAATCATAACCTATACGATGAACTGTCAGGTACCCACCTTATAGTCTGTAACCTTCCCAACGGTTATATAATCATAACGTATACGATGAAGGGTCAGGTACCCTCCTTATAGGGCATGAGTGTACCCGGACGCCATTTTTTTCTGGCTGAAATGTTAACATGAACTTTGAAAACATAAACAAAGGGTTGGGTGATTGAAGATGGGTTGTTGAAGGTTATTCCAACGTTTTTTTGTCGTTGGGTGGAACTTTATGGGATTATTATTCAAGGTTGGGATTATTGACGAACAGTTTTAAGGAGGTGATGGGAGTCTGTTAAAATTGTCGTTGTCTTCTCTGTATTCAACTTCTGCTTGTTAGCAACAATCCAGTGACTTATTCGATTCAAGTCCTCTTGAAGTCTTTTTGTGGCTGGTAATAGGTCGAAAGCCGAGAAGGACAGGTATATTTGGAAATCATCAGCACAGAAATGGAATTGGGAGTGATGGATAAGAAGGGAAAGGTCATTAATATAAATAGCAAATAGAATAGGAGACAAAGAGGAACCCTGAGAGACACCAGAAGAGAGAGATAGTGTCTTGGATGGAGGTTGGCCTGGAACGGCTACAATCAGCGCTATATACTTTTGGATAAAAGAAGACTTTGTAATTTGTTGAGGAGGGTGTTATGATCAACTGTGTCAAAAGCTTTGGATGAATCAAAAAGGATGAGGATAGTTAGGTTTTCGTGTTCAATGGCGGTTTGGAGGTCGTGGGTTATTTTCAGGAGAGCGAATTGTGTTGAGTAGCAAGTTCGAAAGCCAGATTGGAAAGGGTAATGAGGGAACGTTCTTCTAGGAAGTTTGAAAGTTGGAAGTCTGAAAACCGAAAATTTTCGCGATCATGGCAGTTGGAGCACAATTCTGACAGCACTTTTGCTATATTGGTCCCGATTTGTATGATATTATGTTGTTTTTTTTGTTTGTTTTTTGCGAAACGTTGACTGGTCAAATATTTTTGCTGTTTAAGAGATTCAAATCTTTATTGATTCTTCATAATTTTTTCACCTTAAATTAGTGGTGGGGGAATTGACAACGTTGAAAATGATAACTTGAAATTGTTGGAGTGGTGGTAAGGAAGAGTATGGTTGATGGAGGGGGTAACGCATGCGCAACTAGCGTAGATTTACTCTCCACCAATACTCCGCAGCGAGCCACTACCTAAGGATTCATTTTTGTTCTAGCATCCGATCATAGCAGATCCTTCATTTTCAATCATCATGAATTCGTAAGTATATTTATTGCTTTAGCCATTTCTTATTTTTATCTAAACCTGCTTTCTTCTTATGTAAATCTGTTTTATTTTTAGTTCTATCAGAGATTTTAAAGCTCTCTTCAACCGATTAAACGATGGCGCTCGCTATGTGCATAAATTGAATTATATTCAAATCAAACGGCCATACATCGCCGGAGAACTAGAACAGGTACAACTACAGAGGAGCGGCGCACTATCAGAAGAGTCTAGAGACTGAATCGAGTGTCGTCTCACTAGCGATCTCAGGGTCCATTCTTGTTAACTACGTGCCTCCTTTTTCTTATAAATTTGGTTTTATGCTCACCGCTTAAAGCTGTTTTTTTACAAGCAATTTTTCGATTGCTATGAAAATTCGTTTTTAGTAGTTTTGGGGGGTGCAAAAAACGAACATCAACTTTGCCTCTCCCTAAAAAAAATATTTTACCCCGCTTTGTTACGTCGCACAAATTTTATTCCGAGTTGCTACACCCATTGTGATTTTATTTTGTTAGATTCTTGTTTGCACCTATTTATGATAGTTACTTGGTAATTTCATGTTTTTTAATTATGAACTTAATCATTTATAATCATAATGGATGATATTAACAGTATTTATTTTTGTAGAAAATTAAATTAATTATTTAAAAAATTCAATTGCGATAGTAAAGTGGTAATATTATGGTTTTTAATTATGAACATATTCATTTACCTTATTTTTAGATAATTAAATTAGAACTAAATTAATGAAATTAATTATTACAAATGTTTATTAATCATGGCCTTGAATTATGAAGATCATTTAAAAAAAACATTACTTGATTAATTATTATTTAATTGTATAAAAACAAGTGAAATACTTATATTCTTATGTGAAAAAGGGGAAGATGTTAAGTACATTAAAATAAAAAGTAACTTTTTTCTTTAAAAAAACAAACAAACAGTTATATCCAAATAAGAATCAATTTGCAAACTGTGAAACAGCTTTAAGCGATGAGCATAAAACCAATTTATAAGAAAGTGCTGAAAAAGGAGGCACGTAGTTAACAAGAATGGGCCCAGAGATCGCTAGTGAGACGACACTCGATTCAGTCTCTAGACTCTTCTGATAGTGCGCCGCTCCTCTGTACTTGTACCAAAAATTCTATTTCTTGTATCTAATATTATGATGAAATACATTTTTTTTTATTTTATAAAATTGTATTTTCTTTTATTAACTATACCCTATATCTTTGTTTGTGTATAAAAGTTAAACTTTTTAAGGACTAGCAGTTCAAAGTCCATTGCTTACTTTCAAAGGAAGGATTATGGGAAAGCGCATTATTGCGAAATCTAAATTTGTTTACTTTTTAGCGGAAGGACTGACAAGTTCTATTTCATTCTTTATATTTTGGTATTAGCAGCTCCAGTCCAAAAGTCCAAAAGTTGTTATAGGATTAAGGAGCTTTTAAACTCTCACACATATTTTTTGAGACTTGTTCAACTGTGAAAACTTTTTCATGATCGTAATATTTTCTCTTATTATATATTTCATATATAGGTAAGTGAAAGTAAAAATAAAATCCGCTAAAATCCACAAAAACAGCTAAATCAATATAAAAACAACTAATGGCAATTATAAAAATATCGAAAATCAATATATACTTGCTGTAATCAAGAAAAACCGTTAAAGTAAAATCGATTATAAAAATATTTAAAATCCGCTAAAATCAAGAAAAACCGTTAAAGTAAAATCGATTATAAAAATATCTAAAATCCGCTAAAATCAATAAAAATTACTAAAATCATTAAAAGCTGCTAAAATCAATTATAAAAAATATCAAAAATTTACTAAAATTAATAAAGTAACAGGCAAAAACAGTTATAAAAAATATCTGAAATTGATTAAAATATACTAAAAAAAAAAAAAAATACAAAGCTATGTTGAAAATTGGAGGCTGCAATCTAACCAATAAAAGACCTACTCAAAAAAATAATATCAATGAATTGAAAGAAAATGATGGATTCGGTTGAGACATTTTCCCCTGGTATTATTACCGAACTGCATTTTCCTATTGGAAGTTGATAAGAATTAACTAAAATCAATAAAAACCGATAAAATTACGGTGAGGTTCCCCCACCATAGATCATAGTACCCCCATCATCCGCTATGAAGCGAGCATGAGTCGACCTGCTCCCATACATAGAAGATTAAAAAGTTGTTTTGTGTACGTGTAAAAGTTGAACATGAATTAATGATTAATTAATATTCATCAATTAAAATTTACTTCGTCTTGTTCGTAGTTATTAATGCCGACTCGTGTACTTTGAAAATAATTCAAAGCTATGAAAAGGTATAACCTCTTTGTCCAGCGTGATACCATCGTTTTGATTTTTCGATGTATTTTAGGAATTGTGTTAGTGTTATAAACATTATATCCTGTTTATAACACTAACACGGAGTTAAGGAGATCAAAGTGGGGTCCAAGTACACACGAAGACGAGTGATTATCACCCACTACCTCGATGAGACCGAATAGTCTCGTTCGGCTCCGAGGACATCCGAGAGTAGCCGAAAGGACTCGAGAGGACTGATTCGAGTGCAATTACGAGTCAGGTTTGTTGATTATAATTAAATCAATTGTCCAGCGTGATACAGTCGTTTCGATTCGTCAATATATTTTAGGGATTAAAAGTTAATCCTTTTAAGACCATTATTTATACTATCAGATATTAAAAATACGTAGTACATTGAAAAGTTGTTTTGTTTGTGTTTCAGCGAGATAAGTAAAGATAGAGAATTAACAGCTAAAAGTCCAAAAGCTGTTATAGGAATAAGAGGCCCTACTATTTATTTATATTTTAAGAATTAACAGTTCAAAGTCCATAAGCGTTTCAAAGATTAATAAGCCCTATTATTTATTTATGTTTTAGAGATAAACAGTTCAAGGTCCAGCAGTTGTTATAGGATTAAGGGACTATGCTATTTATTTATATGTTAGAAATAAACAGTTCAAAGTCCAAAAGCAGGTATAGGATTATGGAGCCCAACGCTTTGTTTATGTTTTCAACGTTCATGTTTACATTTCAGCCAGAAAAAAAATGGCGGTCGGGTACACTCATGCCCTATAAGGAGGGTACCTGACCCTTCATCGTATGGGTTATGATTATATAATCGTTGGGGAGGTTACAGACTATAAAGTGGGTACACTGACCCTTGGTCGGGTTCACTGACCCTTCATCGTATAGCTTATGATTATATAACCGTTGGGAGGTTACAGACTATAAAGCGGGTACCTGACCCTTCGTTGTATAGGTTATGATTATATAACCGTTGGGGAGGTTACAGACTATAAAGTGGGTACCTGATCATTCATCGTATAGGTCATGATTATATAACCGTTGGGGAGGTTACATACTATAAAGTGGGTACCTGACCCTTCATCGTATAGGTTATGATTATATAACCGTTGTGAAGGTTACAGACTATAAAGTGGGTACCTGACAGTTCATCGTATAGGTTATGATTATATAACCGTAGGGGAGGTTACAGGCTATAAAGTTGGTACCTGACCCTTCATCGTATAGGTTATTATTATATAACCGTTGGGGAGGTTACATACTATAAAGTGGGTACCTGACCCTTCATCGTATAGATTATGATTATATAACCGTAGGGGAGGTTACAGGCTGTAAAGTGGGTACCTGACCCTATAACAAAACCTCAAGTCTCTCAAACGGTAGAAAAACAAAATGGTGGTGTAAGAAAAACCAAATGGCGGCCGGGTACACTCATGCTCTATAAGGTGGGTACCTGACCCTTCAACAAAACCTAGTCACGTGACTAAAAAGAGGCGTGGCCTAATAGTTAAGGTTAGGTCGAGGGGAGATCCCGTGGTGGTTAAGGTAGGGTCGAGGCAAGACCACGTAGCAGTTAAGGTTAGGTCGAGGCAAAAATTCAAATTCAAATTTCCCGCCATAGGTCATTTGACCAAATGCTGGCTTCTGATTGGCTGCTCAAAAGAATGCGCCAGCTCGCCAACGGTAGCCAGAGTAGGAAGTTCGAGATCTCATTAGCCTGTCACAAAATAAATCTTATGACTGGGGTGTTTTCAGCTACTACGGCACACAGTGGAATGAGCGTATAGGTTCCTTAGACATCAGTTCTAGCTTGAAAAATTCAGTGAAGGGCTCAAAGTCTGTAAGTTTATGTTTTTGAGGATGTAAACTTTGAATTCAAGCCATTTGGTCGACAAAATTAATACAATGAAAAATAGCAATAAAATATTTTGTTGAAGAGCTCTGTCGAATCCGTTTACTCATAGTAGAAAATCTGGCACTGTTTTCTCATGCAGTGACGGAGGTTTTATTTAGTTTCATTACAGATTAGAAGCTTCGACAAATTTGTCAGCTGTTCGACAAAACTGTCATCAACTCCATCAGGTGCTTCCACGCCTCTGGCAGCTCTGGCGTCAGAGCTCTGGCAAACAACTCTAGCGCGTACGAAGGCTTTAAGTATCATGGCGACCAAAAAGAGGAACAGGCAGGTTTTAGGCCCGTTAGGCAGAAACAGGATCTCATATATTTTCCCTGAGAATGATTGTAGAGAAGGCATGGGATAGAAGTAAAGCAGTATACCTAGCTTTCTTAGATTTACGGGCGGCTTTCGACCATGTTCCTAGACAGGAAGTATGGGATGCATTGGAAGATAGGAGAATTCCACAAAACCTTATAAGTGCAATTAAATCAGTTTACCAAAACCCAAAGGGAATAATGAGGCTAGCAGGCACCGAGTCCAGGTCGTTCCATTTCTTTAGGGGAGTTAAACAGGGCGATAGCCTAAGTCCCCTACTGTTCATAATTTTCATGGATGCCATTCTGAAATTTTGTAAAAGGAGGACACCCAGAGCAATAGTGGGATACTGGAATATGACCCCAGTGTTGGCACAGACATTGCTGTACGCAGATAATGTGGTATTAGTGGCGGATACTGCTGAATCACTCCAGGTCGCTGTGGATGAATGGCAAGAAGAACTGCAACTAAGAAGCATGCAGATCAATGCCTCCAAAAGCAAGGTTATGTGTATTGGACGAAGGAACGAGGATCTTAGAACCACTTGCAATGGAGAGACTCTTGAGCAAACCGATACCTACTGCTACCTGGGAACAATGATCTGCAAGGATGGAAGAATAGACCAGGAGGTCATGAATAGAGTCCAAAAGGCCAATGGAATATTTTACCAAATATCCATGACACTTATTGGAAAGCAAGAGTTGAGCAGGAAAGCGAAGATTCTGCTATTCAAATCAGTTTTTCTCCCTGTGCTACTATACGGATCGGAAAGTTGGACATTCCTGGACCGCCATGCCAGCAGAGTTGTATCTGCGGAAATGAGATTCCTACGGAAAATATTAGGAAAAACCAGGTGAGACCGCATAAGGAATGAGAGAGTGCGAGAGGAACTAGGAGTTAGATCCGTCCTAGAGACAATTGAAGAAAGACAGCTGAAGTGGTTCGGGCATGTCAACAGAATGGGAGATGACCGTAAGGTCAGGTGGCTTCTAGAGGCAAGACCGAGAGGAAGGCGACCTCAAGGCAGGCCAAGGCTCATGTATGCAGACTGGATTGAGAGAATTGGCACAAAGAAAGGATGCACCATGCCGGAGATGAGAAGGCTTGCATAGGACAGGGACCGTCGACGAGATGGTCAGAGGCAGCTACTCCACGCTTAACAGCACTGAGGAGATAGTGAGAGAAGAAGAAACGACCAAAATTTTAGTGGTACTCATTAGACATAGACTTAGTTAATTTCCTAAAATAATTATTTGTTAATATGTTTAAAAGAAATCAAAAGCTTTTAAAGAATTTTTTTTCTAATCAATTGTTATGTCTGATATGTCCAATAATGAAAAAAATCCTTCCCGAAATTAGCTACTAAAATTGAAACTTCTCTCACGGTGAATAGAGCCCAATCCAAAAAAAGAATGCTTGGAAACTAACTGTATTTAAAATTTCAAGAAAAGAATGCTATGAAACTCTCTTCCTCCCCTAAATTTGTATTCATTATTTCAATATCAATTTATATTTTTATTAGACTTTCATTTTTAACCGAAAATATAAGAAAATTTCAAGTTGATTTTTTACCTAGTTATTTTTTAATTTGTTTAATTGCCTATAGCTTATTTTATTTTTCCGAGCCATTGCCCAGCTAAAACTTAATTTTTAACGAGCAAATTAAACAGATTGTTTGTTAAATTATCATAGTCATCGCCCAAAAAAAAATTTGGAAATGAAACTTTTGAACTGAAACAAGATGGCTATATAAATATGTAAAGACGTCTATAACCAATCAAATTAAAACTAGTTAAATTTAATTCAAAGTCATTAATCAAGCTTAGGCTTAAAATCAAATGCGCCATAACGTGATTTAAAATGATTATCTTCGTTGGAAGAACGTTTTACATGATATTCTCCAGAATAAATTAACAAAATGAAGAAATCTGCCGTTGCTCCAGGGCTAGTAGGTGTTATCTGCAAAATCCAAGATTTTACAGCTTGTCAGCCGCACGTAACTATTTTTCTCAGCAAAAAAAAAAAAAAAAAACTGCAAATACACGTTACATAAAAAATATACGCAATTTAATTCTTTAAATTTTACTAATTAACATATTTAAGATAATTGTAATATTTTAGGACTTATCAACTATAAATCTAAAAATATACATCGGTCACTTTGAAAAATCTACCATACAAGGCTTATGCACCTCCCAGGAGTAGTAGACTTTTCATAATCTTTTTTTTTCAGACATAAGAATCCATTGACAGCCCAAAATCTGCTTTTTATCAACATTACTATTTCATAATAGTGTTATTGCAACTTAAAATTATTGATAAACTTGAAAAAAAAACTCAACAAGTTGATCGGGTAAAAAAGTCAAGGAATTTCCATTCTTCTTCAAAATAGTTTATCTGACTTGGATTTTTCTCTGAAGCACAAGGAGGGGGAGAAAGGTATTTAGAAGGGTATTACAAGTGTTTCTGTTCAAATTATAACATTTTAATATAACTAGAAAACAATTGGAAGATTTCAAAACACAAAGCCTCAAGTCTCTAAAATACCGGCAAACAACAAATCAGTCGCCGTTTCGCCAATTCAGGCATCATCAGGTATACACCAAAGAATCCAGTGATGAAAAAAATGTCCTGATGATACCTGAATTGGCTAAACGTTGACTGATTAGTTGTTTGCCGGGATTTTAGAGACTTGAGGCTTTGCGTTTTGGAATCTTCCAATTATTTTCTAGCAATTATTAGAGGTCTCTTTTTGAGTTCTTGCTCTTTTATATTTATTTTAATATAACTAAAAAATAATAAAATAAAAAATAATATAATGATATAGGTATAAAGGCAGAGACATGGTGTTAGAAATGGACGAAGAATGGAAAAACTTAAAATAATAATTAAAACTGCGATTGTGAGAAGAAGCGAGATGGAAAATTAAATAATACTTTTGTTACTGTGGTTTGACCTCGAGTATGAGGATGCAGTAAAAGTCCGAAATAAAAAAACAAAACAAAAAAATTAAAAACGGATTACTCTCTGGATAACGGCACAAGACAGAATAGAAAATAATTCAACGATGCCGGAGCTAAAGCGAAAAAGATTTTGAAGGAAAAGAAAAGAGATGCTTTACAGGCGATATTACGTCAACTGGAAGAGCATAAAAGAAAAAATAAAGCCAGGAAGTTTGTCGGTAAAGTAAACATAATAAAATCAGGCTACATAAATTACTGCCCAGCGATAAAGCGATCTGATTGGAATATGGCTATCTTGGATCAGGATGTGCAAAATAGAGACTTGCTAAACCCTCGAGAAGATGGGGAACACCCGGATTGGGAGTTTCAGCTTGAAGAAAATGACCTTGAAGTGAGTCCTCCTGAATTGGATGATAGCCTAATTCTAAACGGCCTAATGAAGAATAAGGCGCTATGGTCAGATGGTATACCAGTCAAGACATTGACACACCTAATTGCTTATATTTGGGAATCTGATAAAATGCCAGATACCTCGAAGGAAGAATCAGTCATCGTACACATTTTCAAGAAGAAAGAAGATGCTATGAACTGCAGCAATTGCCAAAGAATCAATCTTGTCAATATCGTTTTTAAAGTATTCTCTGTTGCCATTTATAACCGGTTAGTCAAATATGAAGAACCGCAGTTGAGTGATTACCAAGAGGGTTTTAGAAGAAATAGATTGACAATAGACCAGATTTTTTTGTTATAACAAATACTGAAAAAACATTAGAGTTTAACAAAATCATATGGATCCTTTTCACAGATTTAAGATTTGCATATGATTCCAAACCCAGATAAGAACTGTATCAAAGGGAAAGGATGAGCTTTGTCAAAGTTAATCCAACTTGCAGCATCCACATTGAGAAAAAGTGCCAGCAGGATTAAAATCAATGGAAATTTGGACCTACCATTTTGCGAGTTAGGCCAGGCGATTTCCTCACTCGAATTCTATTCAATATTGCCCTCCAAGTTATCGTAATAAGAGTAGAGCTTAATCAGTCAGAAACCATTTTCAATGCCAGTGCAACCTAGACCCTGTGAAAAAGCTCAGCTGAAAAAATCAATAGGTTTGAGAGGAAAATGCTGAGACGTATTTTGGGCCCAAGGAGAGAATAGTTCCAGAGATACCGTTTAAGGAGAAACACAGAGATCCATGGCACATACTATTATCTCTGGGCTTCCCAATTCGTGCGAGTTCAGCGCATTAAATGCCTTGGGTATGTAATTAGGATGGATGATTGACGAGGAGCAAAAGCATTGTACCAGAGAATCCCAGATGGAGTAGGACCTCGCAGAAAACTGAAGGGAAGATGGAAGTACTCTGTAGATGAAAACCTGAGGATGACTGGATTATCATGCAGATGTGCACCGAACCGGGATGAAAAAAGAGTTGAGAGGGCTAAGCGCAAGTTCTATTTCTTTAAAAATTTGATAAAAATAATGCAACCTTCACTAAAATCCTATGGATTATAATATATAATTAAATATGAAATACAATGTGATGTATATATATATATAAAAGTTAAGGTACACAGTGTAACTGTATACAACTTAATCCTAACTCTAAAATGTAAACACTCTCTAAGACTATATATAGAGGATTACTAAGGCAATAAAGTCAGTCTTTTCTCAACAAGTGTGCGTATCATTTCGTTTCCTTATTTATTTTAAGTCCTCGGAACGAACATAAGTGGTGCCGAAACCCGGGAGGCTATACTCGGAGTAGAGAGTTGTTTTTTTTTCTTTTTCTCTCTTTGTGTTTTTTTTTGTTCACGCTGTTCGCGTCTGCTTTTTTTTTAAATTGACCAGGACAAGTGAGAAGGCCACAGAATGCCCGATGAGATAGTGCGACCGTGTGATGACACGCATAGAGGCAAAGTTGGCGGAAGACCTTATAGACCCAATGGATGCGAACGCACTGAGAGCAGCTTTAGTATGTCGAGTCAAAAGGAACATACTTAACCTAATTCAGGCGGACGAGGATACACCTTGGATCATAGTGAAGGACAGGCTGAAGAAGGCATTTGGGCCCCAGAAGAGAACATTTTTCGAATGTTCAGGGAGACGAAAAAGCCTTATCAAACAAATGGGCAGTATGCGGGAACGTTACTGGCCCGATAAAACAAGATAACCGAGAAGATGAGGAAAACTCTGAACGCGGCCGAGGTGGAGGGCAGGATGGCGTTTTTGTCGACCATATTGGAAGTGCAGTTAGCAAGAGACAAGGGAAAGAAAGAGGCGCTGTCTAGAGACAAAACGTTCATCGAATGTGCCCAGGAGATGGTAGACGCTAGTGCCAGGGACGAAGAGGCTAGATTCGGAGAGGAAGCGGAAACGGAATGGAGTAGGGTAACTTACAAGAGGCCCGAGACAAGTAGGAACAAACCTAGACCTTGCAAGCATTGAAAAGGAAGTATTTCTGAGAAAAAATGCGAAAGACGACAGATAAGTTGTTAAGGGCATGTGTAGTGTGTCAAACTACGAAATATGATCGTCACCCTCCAACCGGGAAGCAAGAAGAGACGACGATACCTAGCGCATCGCTAAGTGACCTGCAGGTGGATACATTCACGTGGAAAGTGTTCAAATGGGTTACAGTGCTAGACGTATTTAGTAAGCTGGTGATGGCATATCCAGTACAAGACCGGTCGGCAGAGGCAGTGATCGCGGCTCTACGAACATGGTTCCTATTTTATGGGATACCGGATACGATCTCTTCCGATGGAGGGAGAGAATTCGATAATGCGAGTCTGCGAAATGAGATGAAGGCATTGGAGATAGCGTGGCATATTAACACCCCGGGACACCCCAAGATTAGGGGAGGGATAGAGAGGTTGCACAGTACGTTGGGGGATCACCTGCGAGTGTTCTACGTTCACAAGGGGTTGGAGGCAGATTGCGCGATGCCAAAGGATACAACCATTCTATTCATATGGCTACAGGATTTTCCTCGTTTGAAGTACTCTTCGGACTTAGAGAACGGCGAAAAGACGGAGGGAATACGGTAGTAGACGAAGGGTTGGCAGAGCGATTAGTGAGCAATAGGGTAGCGCTCGTAAAACTGTGGGGGAAAACACACAGGAGGATCGTGGCGGAAAAGAGTAGAAGGGTGGCACGGGAGAATATTCGGGTAGGGGATAGGATGGAGGATGTTAAGATAGGGACTATTGTGTACCGAAAATTGGCATCAAACAGGACTAAAGAGGCGGTACGTTATGATGGACCATTCAAGGTGATTGTGATACGTGAACACAATGTCGTGACCATCCAGAGTATCAAAGAACCGAGGAAACGGAGAACCGTTCACATCGAACAATTAAAGATTCCACTGGGCGAGCCCGGACAACCCTGATAATGCATGAGTGAGTATCCTCTCTTCTACGAGGGCAGATTAGATGTATCGAGGAATGATTTATGTTCGTTTTTGACAGATGTCGATTTCTTAGGCTGTTCATTATTTCTTTTTGTATAATAGTTCATAAGTTTAGATATAAGAATTTTGTATTTAGTAGTATTATTGTATTATGTTTCATATTTTTGGGTGTTTACATGACAGAGTATCTTTTTTTTTTGTTGTTTTTGTTTGTTGTTCAGAGTGTATTATAGGAGTGAAGTTTACGAAAAGTGTCCGTAAACTGACAAGGGGGAGTTAAGGTACACAGTGTAACTGTATACAACTTAATCCTAACTCTAAAATGTAAACACTCTCTTTTCTCAACAAGTGTGCGTATCATTTCGTTCCCTTTTTTCCTTTTTTTTATTTTAAGTCCTCAGAACGAACATAAGTTATATATATGTATATATATATATATATATATATATATATATATATATATATATATAAGTTATGAGTGGGATTAGGATAGTATTACTTCTAATACCATGAATACTAAACATAAACATTGTAGAGGATATATAAGGAGGATTATGAGAGAGAATAAATCAGTATGTTTTCAGAAGTTGAACAGTGAGTTTTATTTTCAACCTTTTCATTCTTTTTTTGATCATTTTTTGTGTCACATCGCTTAACTGGTGCCGAAACCCAGGACGAGGAGAAAAAGAAGGACTGTGGTAAATTATTTTTTTTTTTTTGTGTTCTCGTGTTTAACTTTGTCCGCTAAGGAAGAAAAATGCCCGAGCCCGGACTAAGCGATATCCTGAGACCGGCAGTGCTCACGGTGGAATCTCAACCACAACCACCGCTAGAACCACAGCGGCCAATAAACCCTGATTTTCCAATCCCGCCGACGACTACACTAGCATTGGCGTGTGCAGACATTGTGGCAAGTGTGCAGACATGGGGCAAATCTTCTAGAACGCATGAAATTAAAAAAAAAGTAATGCACGCGATTAGTGAGTTGGAGAGGTTTGACGGAGAAGTCGTGGAGCTGAACCACTTCCTGAAAGGAAGGGACAGGATCATGTACTATATCCAGGTCCAGGCCGAGGCGAAGGATATTGAAGAATTAGATGCCGCCAGGCTAAGTGCCCTTAGTGTGTCGAGTTAGATGAAGTATCCTCAACTTGATTCAGGCAGATGAAGAGACACCCTGGCATGCAGTCAAAGAAAGGTTAAAAAAGGCATTTGGGGGAGGTCGATGGGCCCCAGAAGAAGGACATGCTCCACATGTTCAGGGAGTTCCGCAAACAAGGGCAATCACATGGACAATATGCGGCAGTATTATTGGCGCGGTACAATAAAATTACCGAAACATCGCGCGAAATAATGGAAACCGAACAAGTAGAGGCAAGAATGGATTTCCTGTCCAGGATACTGAAAGTCCAGTTAGCCAGAGAGACCGGGAGAAAGGATGGATTGCCAAGGGACAAAACATTCCTGGAGTGTGCCCAGGAGATAGTGGACTCGAGTGCAAGAGGAGAGGAGCAAGATATGGTGAGTTAGCGAAGACCGGCTGGAGTAGGGTCACTTACCGTTGGCCAGAAGTTAGCCGGAACCGTCCGAGATGGGGCATGGGAAAAAGGAGAGATCCCGAAGTATATAAAAAGGAGAGACCGGCATCACGAGATAGACGACCAAGAACAGAGAGGAGAAGTGGCAAAAGAGAGGAGCGGAAGTGCCACTGGTGTGGAAAAACAGGGCACCTAGTGGCCGAATGTCCCCGCACCAGGTGCTTTGAATGTGGAGGGTAAGGGCACATGGTCCGGCAATGCCCGTATTTATACAGGAGGAGCCAACTACCGAAACCTGAACCCATGGACGTAAATGCGCAAAAGCTACGGAGAGGGTTGGGAGCAGCGAGGAGAAGCGATTCATCCAGCGAGGAGACGGAAATATTTGGAACGTCGGAGACGGAAGGTGAAGAACCAGGGAGTAGTAGAGGCGAACGACTTAGAAGCCGAAAAGGTGCTCAGAGGTGGTCCGGAGCGGGGAGTAGCAGGAAAGCGGCTTACTAAGCGGAGTGTCCGCAGAGAGGCGACCGCACCATATGAGAGGTATGTAATAACATTGTTAATGATAAGTGCGGGTTGCCGATTATTGAGGTGAGGGGAGTGAAGTGTTTGATAGATACGGGGAATTCAAATACTATATTAACCAGGGAGGCGATAAACAAGATGTATCGGAAAGAGAGGGCACTCCAGACACGCGAATGCGGATGTAAATTGATCGCTCAGGATGGCCCATGCGAGGTAGATGGGGAAGTGGAGTTGGGTACTTTGAGATGGGCCGGTAAGAAGGGGGTCCTAAAAGTTCACATTGTAAAGAGTATGAGCCGCGAATACCAGGCGATTGTAGGGTGTGATTTACTGGGGCGGTTCGGAGCAAGCGTGAAACACAAACGGGGAGTCTTGGACATTCAAATTGGGGAAACAACTTACAGATGCACAGGGACATTTAAGGGAACAGAGGCTAGAATTGGGGTCATAAACAGGGTAACAGATTGGAGAGAGGTGGTGAAGAAGGAATTTGCGGATATATTTTTCCGAGAAGGGGAGATATGAGGGGTAACAGGGAAAACAGTTCACGAAATCCCGCTAAAGAATGAAAGTATTTCATATGTGAAAGAGAGGCGATACCGCTCTATGCCGCCATATTAGGGAGGAACTAGATAACTTAAAGTGGCAGGGGATCATTATTGACAGCACCTCACCGTATAACAGTCCTCTGAGGGCGGTGCAGAAGAAGGCGGGAGAGGAGATAGGCTGGTCATCGATTATCGGAAGCTGAACGAAAATACGGTCAATGAGAAGTACCCCATCCCGCGCTTCGAGGATATTTTAGATCGGTTGAGTGGAGCGAAAATATTAAGTACCCTTGATCTAAAAGCCGGTTACCACCAAATCAGGATGCATCCCCGGGACCAACCAAAGACGGCCTTTACGTTTGAGAGAGGGCATTACGAATTCACCAGAAGGCCGTTCGGGTTGAAGAATGCCCCAATCACATTCCAGAGGCTCATGGATGAATTCCTAAGGGGGATCGATGAGTCTACGTGCCAAATATACATGGACGATCTTCTAGTTTTTAGTAGATCGGAGGAAGATCACATCGAACATTTGCGGATAGTGTTTGACAGGCCAATTTGGCCTAAAACTATCGGAGAAAAAGTCCCTGCTAGGGCAAGGACAAATCAATTTTTTAGGCCATACTCTCTCTAAAGAAGGAGTTAGACCGGATGCATCAAAAATGGATGCCATTAAGAGGATGCAGGTTCCTAAGTACGTAAAAGGGATTCGGAGACTACTGGGGACGTTAAATTAATATCGTAGGTTCGTCCCGGACATGGCGGAGCGCCTTGTCCCTATTAACAACCTGCTCAAAAAGGGAGCTCAATTCGTAGTAACGCCGGTCATGGAAAATAACCCGTGCTTGCATTCCCCAATTTCCAGAAGCCTTTCGCGCTAACGACGGATGCAAGTGAATACGCGTTGGGGACAGTGCTGTCACAAGGCGAGGATGAGTGCGAGCGTCCGATAGCATATGCCTGCAGACGTCTGACTGACATAGGAACAAGGTACAGCGCCCTGGAAAGAGAACTCCTTGCCATTGTATGGGCAATAGAACATTTCCAGCCTTACATCTTCGGACGAAAGTTCCGCGTACATATAGACCATCGGCCACTTCAATGTGTAGGGAAACTTAAAGAAACATCAGCAAGAGTGTCCAGGTGGAAGGAGTTTTTGGCACAGTATAATATGGAAGTTATATATAAGCCCGGAAAGGAAAATGTAGTGGCCGACTGGTTGTCGTGCGCAATCACAGTGAAAGCCGTGGAAGAAGTAGGGGAGTCGTCGAGAGATGTGCGTCAATTCCTCAGCGAATGGACACCGGAGAGAGAAGGGGAGGAAGCAATGGGGACACATGATACACCATCGGATGAGAGTTCGACAGCAGACAGACCCGACAATATGGAGGAAATAGATGACATTATTAACGACAAGAGACGTCAGGTCATCTGGAAGACACGAACATCGGGGCTGTTAAAGGTCGATTTCGCGAAGTACGGAGTAACTAATTTGACTACGATCTGGTCGCAACCTGGGATCACCAAATCCGGGAAAAATGCATCATATCTACGTGGGGAACGCCACCATTTGGGAGAAGATCCAACGGGTATGGAGATCGAAAAGGATTGGCAGTTTCATAGACTGCAGTTTCATTCACTGCAAGCGGATGGTTGAGACAATCCGAGAGGTGGAAGAAAAAGAACTGACCTTAGCACACCACCAAGAAAAAACAAACCACCGCGGGATCTCGGAAACTTTGGTAGTATTACGACGAAGATACTTCTGGTGGGGTATGAAAAAGACAGTTAGCGAGATCATCGGGACCTGTGAAGTGTGCCTACGCACAAAATATGATTGACACCCACCAAAAGCTATACAGGAAGAAACACCCCTCATGGATGTCCAGATCGATACATTCACTTTGAGAGGATACAAATGGGTGACGATGGTGGACCTATTCAGCAAAGCCACAATGGCATACCAAGTACAGGACAGATCAGCAGACGCGGTACTAGGAGCATTGCAGCGATGTTTCGAGCTTTACGGAGTCCCAGAAAGAATTTCTTCGGACGGCGGTCGAGAGTTCGACATCGCAACCATTCGGGAGGAGATGCGCACCCTAGACGTAATATGGCACCTCAACACGCCTGGACACCCTAAAAGCAGAGCATGTATCGAGCGCCTTCATAGTACCCTCAGCGAGCATCTGCGGGTGTACCAAGGAGAGAAGGGGCTGAACCAGACGTTGCCATGGCCAAGACCATCGTCGCTTATAATCATTCCATCCATACGGCCATGGGATTCTCACCGTTTGAAATACTCTTCGGTCTGAGGGAGCATCGGAGAGATTTTAGAGGGGTGACGGAGGACGAGAGGCAGATGGTGGCAAACCGCATGGAAATGCGAACTATGTGGAAAAAGGTCCGAAGTAAGTTACGAGCCGAGAAAAGCAAGAGGGTAACGCTGGAGAATTTGTCGGTGCGGGACGTGATGGGGGTGTGAAAATCGGAACAATCGTATACCGAAAAATTGGGTCGAACAGAGGGAAAGAGCTATCGCGATATGAAGGACCATTTAGGGTGATCGTTATCCGAGAGCATAAAGTGGTTACGATTGAGGATATTGCCAAACCGCATAAGCGGAGGACAGTCCATATTGAACAATTAAAGATACCAGCACCGGAATCGCCGGTCGGGTAATTTACTGGAGTATTCTCCCTTGGGAACTTTGTTAATGATAGATGTAATAATTTTTTTTTTCATGTATTGTTTCATTTATTTTCTAATTTATGTATAATTATGAGGACATTAGACTGGAGGTCGATTTTCAGTCTTTATTGTTTCATTAGTATTACTATTATTGTATATATATCGTAGTGATGGATAAGATTCTTTTTTTTTTTGTACATAATCATTGGAATTTTCAAAGTTGAGAGTATTTATTTTCTGTTATTGTGGTAGCTTATAAGATTTTTTTTTATTGTTATTTTTAAGTTGTTACTGTGTATTTCTGTTATTATGTTAGGTTATAAGATTTTTCTTTTTTCTTTCTTTCTTCTTTATGTAAGAGTTTCCGAGGACTGTTCGGAAACTGGCAGGGGGGAGTTATGAGTTGGAGTAGGATAGTATTATTTCTAATACCATGAATACTAAACATAAACATTGTAGAGGATATACAGAGTGTCCCACCTCGTGATGTCAATACTTTAGGGGGTTATTCTAGAAGTCATTTGTAGTTAAATGGCGAAGAAATGAAATTGCTATCTTAACCCATCGAAGAGATATCCTATTTTTTTTGTTTTTTTAAAAATACACGATTTGTTAGTGAAAAACTGTAATTATTTAATTTCTGGTTGATGTATCGTAAAAAACGAGGACATTTTCAAAAACTACATTAAATTTCCTATAAGGAACACCCCCCTTAGAACAAAGAGTGAACACACTGAGAACATAATACAAAGAAGTAGGAGATTTTTTTTTGCTTTTCTTTTTTTTCTTTTTCTTTTAACAATAAAATGAGTGGAAAACCTATTTAGTCACCCACATATTGAAATTTCCATACTTACATAGGTAATTAGAATTATTTTATTTATTTATTTTTTCATTACGATATTAACCTTGAAGAGGCTCACAGCAAGATGAGCAAAATCTAGGTTTACAATAATGTGGCATGTTCCAAACCAAAAGAACTTTTATTGAATAATAATAATAATAATAATAATAATGTTTCTAATATTTTCATGTCTAAAGATAGATCAAAGGTAAGCTCATACCTTTAGTCAACCAATCCTGTCCGTGCTTGTCTAGCTCGAGACTCGCTCCCAGTATCTAATGGCCATTCATTATCACTTTCCTAGTGGTGAGGTGCACTTGCTTCCAGCAGCATGCCTAATTTTTCACAACTGAAGAATACGTTGATAATGTGTTTGTATATGGCTTTGCCGATGGAAATGCCTCGGAAGCTGTCCGTGAATATGGTCTTCGTTTCCCAGACAGACGGTTGCCGGATCGCAGAACGTTTTCTTCTACTTTTCGTACCCTGAGGGAGACCGGATCGCTGCCGAAACAGCCTGTCGGGGCACGGGATGTCCAAGATGCTGAACGTGAGGAAGAGGTGCTGATTTTTTTTTATGAAAACCCCTCTTCTAGTGTTCGTGAAGCAGAAGCACAATTGGGATCCCCCACAGCTCAGTGCACCGAATTTTAGTCGGTGACGGAAGACATCCCTTCCATCTCAGCCCGGTTCAAGAATTGCTGGATAGAGACATGGCGGCCAGGTGACAATTTTGCGAATGGCTTGCAGACCAGTGCCAGGAAGACCGCTGGTTCCCTAGAGGTGTTTTGTGGTCTGATGAAGCAACATTTACGCGTGGGAGGCTTTTTAATGCCCGCAATACTCATGTCTGGGCGGAGGATAATCCCCATGCTGTTAGGCCATCCTCCTTCCAATACCAGTTCAACATCACTGGTATTGAAAGGAGTATGGATGGGAGTGGTCTAATTGTGTCTAATTGGCTAATAATCGTCTAATTGGCCCGATAATATTGCCCAGACGAATGGATGCGGAATTATTCAGGGAACTTCTGGAAAACCAGTTGTATCCTCTTTATAATCAGCCTGAAGATCCCCTGCCTGACATCAATCGCACATGGTTCCAAATGGATGGATGCCCGGCCCACAGTGGGAGAGAAGTGACGGCTTGGTTGGATAACCACTTCCCAAACCGTTGGATTGGTCGATATGGACCTGTTCCATGGCCCTCTCGATCCCCCGATCTTACTCCTCTCGACTTCCACGTATGGGGAACGTTGAAGAGCAAAGTTTACTCCGAGCCTGTAGCATGAAGGGAGGATCTCCTTGCCAGGATTGAAGAGCAGAGCAATATCATGAGGAGAGAAGGGCGAGACATTCTGCGCAAAGCCGTTGATTCGGTTAGATTACGGGCTCATATGTGTAGACAGCAGGCAGGGGGGCATTTTGAGCATTTAATGGGCCAATAAATTAATTTGAATATTTCAATATTGATTTTTTTTTTTTAATTTTAAGAATAATATTCTTATACATATTATGCATTATTATTAACAGTTTCCCTAGGAGTACTTTTACTTTTCATAAACAAGTTTTTTTACTTTTCGTGTTTTGTATTTTTTTATTGTAAATAATATTTTTTATTTTATTGTTTCTTTTAAAAGAGTAGTAATTAGAATTAGTATTATACATATTACTTATAATAATTTGTAAGAACTAAATTTATCTTAAATTTAATATTTTTCATAAAACAATTTTTAAAAAATCTGCTTATTTTTATCATGTTCTAGGAGTGTTTGCTCATAAAAAAAATAATCCTTATTTACCTTTGTAATAATTATTGTGACGCGCCATGAGGAAAGGGAACTTAGGGTGAACAAATGAAAATCTATTTCTTCCCACTAATTTTTAGAAGAGACGAATCAAATGAGCCCTTCTGTAGCTCCCTAGGGGCAAAAATCACAGAATTATAACGATTTGAAGTTTAATTTTTACAAATTATAATTTTAGAAAAAAGCAAGCTCCCATTGAAAAACCGTCCGGTATAAAGCGGAATTTCACAAAACAGCGCTCTTATACAATGCTTGAGAGTGACCAACGTCAAAAATAGTATTTAACATGTAGTTTGGATGTTCAGAAATACATTTACTAGAAAAAAGTTTTTATGCTCTAGTGAAAAATTTGGGTCTTCATCCTAAGCTCCCTTTTCTCGTGGCGCGTCACAAATATGGAAATTTCAATATGTGAGTGACTAAGTAGGTTCTCCAAACATTAGGTTGTTATAATAAAATGAAAAAGAAAAGCAAAAAAATCCCCTCCTTCTTTGTATTATGTTCTCAATGTGTTCAATCTTTGTTCTACGCCGCCGATAAATTTAGCGTAATTATGGTTTTGGAATTGGAAATAAAAGTTTTTTTCACAAAACCTTTATTTTTCTGGGTGAATGGGGTATCATTTTAAAGCTTGTGAATTGATGCAACTTTTGACCCAGAGGCAAACCTCTGCGCCTAAACTTGGCTGTGCTAGAAAAGTCTAAACACAATCAGAAAATACTAATTTTTAAATTTTTAACTGCTATTAATTACTGTATACCGCTTGTGTGAATAAATAAAATTTTAAAGGGGGATGTTCCTTATAGAAAATTTAATTTAGTTTTTTAAAAGATCCTCGTTTTTTACGATGCATCAACCAGAAATTAAATAATTACAGTTTTTCAATAAAAAATCGTGTATTTTTAAAAATACGCAAAAAATAGGATATCTCTTCGATGGGTTAAGATAAAAGTTTCATTTCTACAAATGACTGTTCTGTTTAACTACAAATGACTTCTAAAATAAACTCCTAAAGTATTGACATCACGAGGTGGGACTCCCTGTATAAGGAGGATTGTGAGAGAGAATAAATCAGTATGTTTTCAGAAGTTGAACAGTGAATTTTATTTTCAACCTTTTCATTCTTTTTTTTTCTTATTTTTTGTGTCACATCTTTTTTTGTCACATCGCTTAACTTATATATATGTATATATGTGTTTATATATATTTAAATATATATATTATATATATACTTCACATCACTCGGCATTGCCATTTTCCCGATTGCTTCTACTTTCTTTCCATCTGGCCGTACCCCATCCGCCGAAATCACGTGTCCAAGAAAATTAATCTGCGTTTGACCCAATATCGATTTTTCCTTCGATAGTTTCAGCCCAAACTGTCGTATTCTAGTGAATACCTGTCGCAGATCCTCTATATGGGTTTCCTCTGTCTTACTAAAAACCAAGAGATCATCCATGTACACTTGGCACATATTTTCATCCAGACCACGCAAAAATTCGACCATCAGTCTTTGGAACGTTATGGGTGCATTCTTTAAGCCAAACGGCATACAGGTAAATTCATAGTGCCCCCTTCCGAAAGTAAACGCTGTTTTGGCTTGATCTCTGGGGTGCATGCGAATTTGATGATATCCTGATTTCAGATCAAGTGTGCTAAACACCGATGCTCCACCCAGTCTGTCCAAGATGTCCTCCAACCTAGGAATGGGGTACTTCTCATCCAGCGTGTTTTCATTTAATTGCCGGAAGTCTACAACTACCCTATAGCGCTCCTTTGTTTCCCCGTCGACGGGTTTCTTCTTGACTGCCCATAGTGGACTATTAAAGGGCGAAGTACTATCCACGATGATCCTCTGACGCTTTAGCTCCTCGATTTCCTCACGAATGTCCCCTCAATGCTTGTGGGTACCTCCGCTCCTTCACGTAGGTAACCTTGTCGGATTTCAAATTGATTTCGTGGAGAGTCTCTCCCGTCGTGCTCAGTGGATCTCCCTCGCGAAAAAAAATATCCGTGAATTCCTCCCTCACGCTTTGTCTCTAATCTGCACCCTTGGTGATTACATCAACACAACTAACACTCCCCTTCGCATCTTGCGACGTTTCGTACCTCTTTTTACCGATCCTAATTACCCATTGGCCTCCTGAACTACGGATCTTCGCCCCTAATTTGCTAAACAAATCGCATCCCAAAATTCTCCCATACTCACGCGGCATGATTTCCACAACATGCAGCGTCATCACCCCTTCCTTCATTCCCCACTTCTGTAAGGGTAAGTCATCTTCCCCCTCTATCGTACAGGGCCCACTCAAAGTGACTACTTTACATTGACATGGTCTCACATCTGGCTTACTCTTTCCTTTAAATAACAACTCCAAGTTATCCCTACCCACTAATGTACAGGAACTTCCTGTGTCTACCAAACACTTCCACCCTTTACAAAACTCTATAACAGGCAACCGATCATACTTCTTTACAACACTGTTCACACAAAGAAGGTTGCCCCTCCGTTCACACGATCCTCATTCTCTCTTTACCTGCTCTGTTCGCCGCCCTGCCCTCCGTTGCTTGCTCCTTCCTCCGGGGGTTCCCCTGCCGCCGGGTTCGCTGCTCTCCGTCTCGGACCCTGAAGTCTCTGAAGATCTGGCCGATTCCGACGGTATTCTGCTCCTCCGCCACATTCGTTGAGTATTGATCTCCATTGGTTCTCCTCGGTCGTGTTCCCTGCGCCGTATATGTGGCCATTGTCTGGCCATATGTCCCTCTTTATGGCATTCAAAACACCGCGTACGCGGGCACTGAGCTACCAAGTGCCCTGTCTTGCCACATTCATGGCACTTCCTTTCATCTCTTCTGCCATTCTTCCTGTCCACAAATTGCCTTCTCTCTCTCGGTAATTTCTCTTTTCTCCCAAACTCTCCCTCTCTCCTTCTTCCAAGATCCTGTCTTACTCTATTCCTTTCTGCCTCGTTTCTTCGGTAAGACACCCTACTCCACCCTGGTTCAAACTCCTCTCTCTCTTCCTCGTCACGTGCACTCGCGTCCACCATTTCCTGTGCACATTCTATAAATGATTTATCTCTGGGTAGACCGTCCTTCCTCCCCGTATCCCTGGCTAACTGTACCTTCAGTACCGTGGTCATAAATATCATCCACGCCTCGACTGCACTTGTGTCCATTACCTCTCGCAACTTCTCGTTTATCCTATTTAGCTTCACGAGGAGACCTGCAGCGTATTGACCGTTTGTCTGGTTCGTTCTCTTCATGTCTCGGAACATTTGAAGCATATCTTCTTCTGGGGCCCATCGCCCCCCTCCATAGGCTTTCTTCAGTCTTTCCTTAATTACCTGCCACGCGGTATTCTCATTCGCTTGAATCAGGTTTAGGACGCTCCTTCTGACCCGCCGTGCTAGGGCCACCCGTAACCTTTTGGCATCTGATTCTTCTAGGAGATCTACTGCTACCTGGGATTGTATGCTGTTCATAATCCCGTCCCCGCCTTTGAGAAAATGATTTAACTCCCCCACATCTCCGTTAAATTTCTTTAAGTCGGAAATTTCTCTTCTGATATCTTTGCATTTGCCTTTTTCAGCTTCATTTTTTCTAGTTCGTTCGTCTCCTGTGCGATTCTATTCGCCTCCTGCGCAGCTAAGTCCGCCCGCGCCATGTTCTGAGTTGCTGATGACAATGGCGGGAATTCGGGATTCACCGATTCTGGCTGTGAAGGCTCCAGCGTTAACGTTGCTGGCCTAAGGATCTCTGTTTGTCCTTGTTCATTCATGTTTTTTTTTTTTAAAAAGTGAGAAAAAATAGAAATAAAAATTGATAAGTAACAAAATCAAAATATTCTTCCGTAAGAAAAAAAAAGGAAAAGAAAAAAAATTCTCACTGCGAACTGCTAAAAAGGATTCTGCTAAAGGAGGTTTCGGCACCACTTAAGAGCTTCGACGCACGAAACATAAAAAAAAGAGGAAATGGGGAGATAAAGTACTCACATGAAGGCTGGTTAAACACTAACTTTATTCAGATTCTAATCCTCTATATATACAATTTACAATGTTTATAATGCTAGTTTGGAATTAGTGGCTATACTAATGTAAGTCTCAACTTAACTTATATGTATATATATATATATATATATATATATATATATATATATATATATATATATATATATATATATATATATATATATATATATATATATATATATATATACAGGGTGTCCTTTTTAGATGGCCCAGCTGAATTTCTCTTGAACCGATAATGTTATAGAAGAAATAAAAATACATATTTAACATTTTTCTGCCTAGTTTAAAATTTCGACTTGTTTTTGAAAAAAAAATATAGTGGGTCTCTCAGACCCAATACAACTTTAAAATTTTAAATAGAAACCTATGCCTTCCGATACATCATTTTAACGGATTTTTTAAACTGAAATCAATGGTGAAACCAGATTTTGAAATCGGTCAATAAATTAAGTTAAAAAAAGTTATGGTACAAAGCTAAAAAAACAATACATTTTGTTCGTTTTGGTATTAATTCTTTTAAATTGCCTTTACATTTTTTTTTGTTGCACAGGAATTAATTGAGCCACATCATCGTGTTTGTTATCTTTTTAGCTGTAATTCACAATAAAGATTTGTTTTAAAGATGTAGTGAGGAAACTGAAATAATTCACTGCACGTTTTATGAAATGTTGTAGCTGTTTACATTCACTGTCATAGTTTATCCAAATGGTCTTATGATAGTGAATAAATTCCTGGAAATAAACAGCTTTTACAGCAATACCTTCTTCCTTACATTCAATATTAACCAATCAGTCAAAATGAACCGAAGAGTGCAGTTTTCCCGTCAGCAAAGAGCTGATATGTGCAATTGTTTTAGTGAAAGTGGTGGTATTGCTCGCCGTGCAGTCCGGTTGTACTCCCGGAAATTTCCCGATCGTCCCCAGGTGAACTACAAAATATTTATTCGTGTTTCTCACAACATGAGGAGGTTCAGATCAGTTGAGGGTCCACCAAGAAACCGGTAGCGCAATTTCAAAGTGGAACTGGATAATTTATTGTATGTTATGGAAAAAGCAGCGTTTATGCCAATCATAACCCTGCAACATCAGTTGAAGTACTACAGCGAAGAGTGGAAAATGCTTGTCAATCGGTCTCTCCTCAGTCCATTGCACAGAGCACCAACAAAGAGTGGCTAAGAAAAGCCAATCTTTGCATCTTTGGAGAGGGTAGGCAGTTCGAACATGAAATGTTGATTTACCAAACTCTGGTTGTATGTGATATGGATTTTTTTATTATTAAAAATAGCTAACAAAATGCATTGTTTTTTTAAACTTTTTACCATAACTTTGTAATTATTGACCAATTTAAAATGTGGTTTCACCATTGATTTCAATTTCAAAAATCCGTTAAAATGATGTATCGGGTATGTACCGTTGAAATTTTAAAGTTGTATTGGGTCTGAGAAACCACGTATATTTTTTTTTTTCAAAAAATGGTCAAAATTTTAAACTAGGCTGAAAAATATTAAATACGTATTTTTGATTTCTTTTATGACATTATTGGTTCAAGAGAAATTCAGCCGGGCCATCTATATATATATGAATACATATATATATATATATATATATATATATATATATATATATATATATATATATATGAATGCATAAAAAAAATTGGCATCACAGCAGTATATAAAATGACAGCTTCTTATACGTTTATAAGGTCTAAGAATCCAAATATCGAATAAAAAAAAATCCGTCCGTCCGCCGTCCACGACTTTTCTCCGAGACTATTCGACCGATTGTCTTGAGATTCGCTACCAATGTCACAGGTCACACCAGGATGATCCTCGTAAATCGATATTACCATCCGTCTGTTTGTTTCAAAATGGCGGCCGATTAGAAATCTTATCGAGCCCATAACTCGGCCATTTATAAATATAGAGGGGAAGCGTAAGGTGTTTTGGAATCAGCATAAGGTATTAAACAATTTGTTTTTTTTTTATATAATTGCCGATTAAAGATCTTATTTGCTCATAACTCAGCAATTTATAAAGATAGAGGAGAAATGTAAGGTGTCGAATAAAAAAATATCTGTCCGTCTCCTGTCTGCCGTACGCCGTCGGCGGCTTTTCTCCAAGACTGCTGGACCGATTTTCTTGAGATTCGGTACCAATGTCACAGACCACCCAAGGATGATTCTTGGAACTCGACTAAAAAAATCCGTCAGGAAAATTTTGGGTCTTTGTTGTACGAGTAAAACGAAATCCTATTCAAACGAAATCTGATGAGATTCGCTACAAAACGAAAAAAAATCATTTAAATCGGACCAGTATTAGTTGAGATATAGCGTAATGAACTTCGTAGACTAATTCTCCGGCTTCTTCTTTTTTGTACTTGGAGAGAATAGATATTTCTGAAATATTGCTAAGGGTAAATAATAAACCATACATACAATGATCTTTACGAAACGTTCAACTGTGTTCATTTAATCTAATCTGAACTACTCAAATCCAGCAATAGCAAAGCATTGCTGACTCAGCTAGTATCTTATATTTCAATCAAATAATTGGCAACATATATTGTTCCTTGAATAATTTTGAATGACTAGGCATATTGAGATTTTCAAGATCCTAAATAAATACGTAGGTAGGTTGAATGATCCTTTGACGATAGATTGAGGGTTACCTTGGTTACCTTCAAAAACAATTTTTAGAAACAATTCATTAAATAATAGTGAATTTTATAATATCCAGTTACTAAATATCTGTACACGAAAAATCTCGGCAAATGGCTTTAATAGAAATAAGACACGAATAAAAGGAAATATGTAATAGTGAATTATTTTTGAGTTATCTTTTTAAATTGAAAAAATTAAGTAGAACATCTGACAAAAATAAATTAATACAAAATAAGGTAATGTGTATATATATATATATATATATATATATATATATATATATATATATATGTGTGTGAGTATGTGTATATAATAATAAAAAGGGTAATGTGTATATATATATATATATATATATATATATATATATATATATATATATATATATATATATATATATATATATATATATACACATTACCTTATTTTGTATTAATTTATTTTTGTCAGATGTTCTACTCAATTTTTTTCAATTTAAAAAGATAACTCAAAAAAAATTCACTATTACATATTACATATATACATATATATATATATATATATATATATATATATATATATATATATATATATATATATATATATATATATATATATATTATATTTATTATAATTAACGAATTATCTTGCTGATTTTTATGTGAAATAATGCACAAAAAGACTTTAAGTAAAATTAACTAATGATAAGTATAAGATATACAACAGATAAAAATGGTTAATTTTATGATCAGTGAGAATTAATAATAGGATAATCGGTGTTAATGTTTTTAATCCCTTTTTTTAAAGAGAAAAAAAAGAATTCGTGATAGATAATAGGGGTCTGAAAGGACACAAAATGAATTGTAAATAAAGAAAAATGAAGTGAGATGGAATTTAATTAATTTTCAGAAACTAATAACCAATATTATGTGAGTAAAAACATCGAATACAAATGAGGAAAAGTATAAAAGTCAAAACTTAATTGTAAAGAAATATGCAATATTTATAATAATAATAATAAATTAATGAAAGACAGAGGTAAAAATCTGGTGCGGTGCGAGCATCACACAACTTTCCCTTACCGCCCTACAATGATTATCTTTTTAATATAATTCTTAAGAGTTCACATAAACAATACTTGAAATAAACTCAGCAGCTTTCAATTCTTCTCCCACTTAAGTATAATAAAATAGTTTTTAAAACAATTTTAGTACAACAATTCTGTACACTACCTCTATATTTTAACTTTGTCAAGTTGCAAATATATTTTAAAAGATGCTGGTTTAGTTTCTATGGAAACATTTTCTTTCCATTAAATAATGTGATAGTAGAAATTATTAAGTTAATTTCCGTTTTTGTATTCTTAAATTACTTTGTTACAGAGCGAACTGTTTACAACAGATTGGCGGATTGGTGGGATGAGGTTCGGTCGCATCTATCTCCTTTCGGATGCGCTCGGTTATCCATCTATTTTATGCTCCTCATAAAATGCACTGTATCTTTGCTAATACTTTTCCGATTTTGATGATTTTTTTTTTTTTTAGGTACTTTAATAACCTTTCATATCATTCTGTGCATAATTTACTATAAATTGCATACTTTTTAAGCCATGTGAAATTAAATTATTCTTCTCTTCATAACTTTTTTCCTGCGTTTTCTCGGTGATTTACTACATAAATGAAAAGTTAAAAGCCTTTATGAAGAATAATTTTGGCAAGTTTCATCAAAATCGTTAGAGCCGTTTTTGCGAAAAATATAAAAGTGTAAAATCCATTATATAATAGCTATTTCCGGTTAGTCTGATGCGCTGCATCTTTGCTATTATTGGTCCGATTTTGATGATTCTTTTATTGTGTTTTAAATAATTTTATTATCTTTCATACAAGTCTATAGATGATTTACCATAAATTGCACGCTTTTGAAGTTATGCGCAAATAAAATATTCTTTTCATCATAACTTTTTTCCCTGCAATTATTCGGTGATGTACCATATTTATGAAAAGTTAAAGGTCTTTATGAAGAATAATTTAGGCAAGTTTAATCAAAATCGTTAGAGCCGTTTTCGAGAAAATTGTAAACAATTGTAATATCCATGACATAATTACCATTTCCGGTTAGTCCGATGCGCTGTATCTTTGCTATTATTGGTCCGATTTTGATGATTCTTTTATTATTTTTTAGATGATTTAATTACCTTTCATAAAATTCTATAGTTAAATTACCGTAAAATGCATACTTTTTAAGCTATGCGCAAATAAATTATTCTTTTCATCATAACTTTTTTCCCTGCAATTCCTCGGTGATGTACTTCATAAATGAAAAGTTAAAGACCTTTATGAAGAATAATTTAGGTTGAAGTTAGCCTCCGGCGCCAGTTGATACGTCACTGCCCTTTTAAGTTATAATTTGATTTTCATTTTTCATTATATTCACACAGAAGGTTCTTATTTTAGCATACTATTTGAAGATGCCCAGTGAGTGACGAAAGTGTCTCAATATCATGATTATTCTTATGTTAAGGATCATATTGAATATAATTATTATTGGAGACCTTCCACGGCTATATTATATCTGATTTTGAATATACAGAGTCTCCCTCAACCTCAAATTGCCTAAATAATGCTCCTAGAAGCTCTAAGAATATAATCTCAAGCAGATTGATAATGTCTTTTTTCCAATAGAATCCTCTTTTTAGGCATAATAAATTTACTTTAATTTATAAATGGGGTTGTGGTGGCTCTTCAGTTCACAGTAATCATGAACAGGTATTTGAAGATAGAGCTGGAAATGAAGAATCATTGTTTTTGGTTTTATCAGTTCCATTACAACCAATACATTTCAAAACGAAATCTTCCCCAGTGGAAAAATAGCCACTGGGCATCTTCAAATAGTATGTTAAAATAAGAAAACATACACAAACTGAAATAGAGAGAAAATCAACAACAAAAAGTTACTAAATAATTTAAAATTCAAATAAAATAATTTAGGCAAGATTCGTTAAAATCATTAGGGCAACAGTCCATAGCAAAACATGTTTTTCGGTTATTGTGAATAGAGTGCCGGATTTGGTAAATAGTCAAGGGGTGCCTCCCCTTCAATAGACCAATTAATCTGGGACTCTGGTTGGAAGTAAGTATTAGAAAGCTGGAAATGGTATTAATATGTTCTTCATACGTCAGATTAGACGTAACCTAAGTTTTCCCCATTTTAATTGGTGTGACAAGGCGGGGACGCCCAAATTTTCTGACTTTTTTCAGTTTTTGCCTATTGCATTTAAACGGCCCACCGTAGAGGAAGTTTCATTCTATTTTATTTTTAGCTCAAACCTGAAAATCATGCATTATTCAAACAAATTGAAATATATATATATTTTATTCTAAATTAAAGAAGAGTTAATTTCCTAAAATTTTGATTATGAAGATTTTTTGTTTGGAAGCACCGTTTTGAAGTGAACGCGGTTTGAAATTATGAGGCTAAATGTTAAAATTAATCATTGAACAAGAACTCTCGGAAGAAAGTTTTGGAGAAGTTCCTGAAAATTTGATCATTTATGTTTTTTAAGGTACTGATTACGAATTTCAACTTTGTTACCTCCAATTTTTCATGGAAGTATAAAAAAAAAAAAACAGAAATTTTTTTTTTTTTTGCTTATACGTTTAAAACTATATATTATTCGAATAAATTCAAATATATATTTTATACTAATTTAAATAAGAGTAAGTTGCCTACAATTTCGATTCTGAAGATTTTTTTTGTTTGACTTTTTTGTTTTTAAGTGAGCATAATTTGAAATAATGAGGCGTAATGTCGAAATTCATTTTTTGTGCTGTTTGTTATATTTGTTATATTTCCGGAAAACATTACCAGAACACAGATCAAATTGGTAATCTGTACTCTAAAAAAAATAAATGAACACATTTTCAGAACTTCTCAAAATTTTACAAAAAAAAATCCTAAAATTTAAAAAAAAAAACTAAAATTTTACGCACTTCAATGTGTTATGTATATATTGAGATATGTAAAAAACGCTGCAAATTATTAAACAATGGTTTATTATTTCCAAATAGTAATATTTCAAAAATATTTGGTCAGTCTATTCACAGGACTTCAAAGGAAAGATTAAGGAAGTTAAAGGAAATGCTGAAATAATCCAAGGAAGGATAAATTAGAGAGATGCAAGGAAGTCAAAAGCCTAATAGATAAGTCAGGTGGCCTACGGCCACGATGACCAGCCGCAACGGAGAATTAGTATACGAAGTTCAGTACGCTATATCTCAGCTAATACTGCTCCGATTTACATGATTTTTTTTTCCTTTTGTAGAGAATTTCATCAGCTTTCGTTTGCTGAAAAAAATTGCGGACGGATTTTTTTATTCGATATTAGGATTCTACGTATCTTGAAATATAAAACGAATTTGCTGATGGTGATGTCGAGTTCCGAGGACCAACCTGTGGTGCCTGTGACATAGGTACCGAATCACAAGTAAATGGTCCCAGTAGTCACGGAAAAAAGTCGCGGACGGTGTACGGCGGACGACGGACGGACGTATTTTTTTTATTCGATATTTGGATTCTACGTATCTTGAAATGTAAAACCTCAAATTTTGAGGGAGGTTACAACCATTTTTTCCTTGGTCGATTCCAAAGGTCTAATGTTTTAAGGTATTGAGAATAATAAACCACAATTATGATTGTGTTGACGATATTTTTTGAAAAATCGTAAAAAAATCACCATGCTGTGATATAAAATCCTATATTTTCTTAAACTTATCTATTATCAATTTAAAACAAAGGGAAATAAAGAAAATATTGATATATCCAAGAATAATTAGTAATCAGACTTTTTCCTGAAATAACTAAAGAAGTTATAATTTTTTATCCAATAAAAATAGGCTAAACGTTTGGTAATCTTAACACTGAAAGTGAATTTACTTTACTTTATTTATATTTACTTTACTTTACTTTACTTTATTTATATTTATATTTACTTTATTTATATTTACTTTATTGTGAATTTACTTTACTAAAATGATGTTAAGATGGTTGCTCTACCATAAATAGAAAGACCTTGGGAGAGTTTAGTCCAAAAAAAGTGCGTTTGAACCACTGTTCTGTCTTCATTCCAACGAGTGAGGAGCGATTACTCTGCTGCTGATTGTATAGATGCGGGTCTGACAACAGAGTCCGAGCCTTTTCCTCAACAAAAATGTCCACTTAGGAAGTAGAAACGAATTCTGTATGTTCCAGATAAAACCGTATGTAGCAACATGCTGAAAAAAATTCATAAAGGTGCCAACAATTGTTTTTTCACATTTAATTTGTTTAAGAAAAATAGAAATAATAGGTAACAGTGTTTAAAAATACGGAATATATGAGTTTTAAACCATTGAAATCTGTCCACAACGTTTTGTAAAAAAACGAGAAAAATGGCCACTTTGGACATTTTATCAGGGCTTGTATCCCAGGAACATTTTTTGGGGTGATAAATTGTGGCTTTTGTTAGTGCCTATTTATAATTAACATTTTATCTTAAAACAAATAAGGTATTAATGATGTAACCTGAATGGTTGTCAACAATTAAAACTCGTAATATGCTTTAATGATATTTGCTAAAATATTAATAATAAACCAGTCTAAAAAGGTGTTAATGGTTCCGTCAGTGCCTAACTAGTCGAGTAGTTTAACTTTATACTTACAAAATATCAACTCAGAAGGACAGAATTATTTTGTATGTTCCAATTAAGATCAAACTTCGTAGGTCATATTGGTGCTTGCCTTAGTCCTTCCTGATCATGAGGCACATCACATGAATCTTCAGTCCGCTTCCATCTGAACTGCTGCCTCCTATCAACGATTGCAAGTCTGTGCAAACCATGTTAAGATATGAATTGGATGTACAGGAGTCTGGAGGATCTCAGGAGAACGGTTCTGTTTATTCAATTCCTGACAAGACTGTATAAAAGGCAAGAACGTAAAGCCAAAAGGGGAATATCCGCAATCTATGAGGGACGTGGTCCGTTCCCAATACCCCTGAAGAAATTTCCCTGTGGAGTTTGATCTTGAATTTAGGACATCCAGTATCGAGAGGATGGCACAGTAGTTATTTCTTCAAAGTGATCCGTTCTTAAAAAGCTAAATTAAGGTTGTGAAAAATTAAGTATTTACAATTAGACCAAATAATTACATTTTTTTCACAGCGTACTGACAACCAGGTATTTGACTACAGGCTTTGGCAAAAACATTCGACCTTGAGAATGACGAATCGGAAATTTTATTCTACTTAAAAGGCCAATGTTATTTATTAAAAAAGCACAAAAGTATGCTCAGGGGGAAATCAACACTCATACAATCAACAATATATGTAGAACATATCTTTTTATTACTCATGTGATTGTCTAATACAATAAATTTTCTCAAGCTATAAAATCTTTGTCATTAACATAAATCTTTGTTCCTAACCATTAAATATTATAAGATTGATAAATTATTTGCCACTTCTATAAATTTGTTTTATTGAAAACTAGTTTCGAATGTTATACATTCATCCTCAGTTCTAAAAACACAGAAAAAATTCAAAAATAAGCAATTCAAAACATAGTTTGGTATTATTATAAATATTAAATTAGATTAATATAAATCAGTATTATAAAATATTTATGAATTATGAATTTAATTAAGACAAGAAATCAAATACAGTTTGGTACTCACCAAGGTTTAAATGGATTATATCAAACAGAAAAGTTTGTACTGGTTTCTTATCGCATTGAACTAACAATGAACGTTTTATAGCTAAACAGTTTAAGGGTCAGGGTTTTTCAGTAATGCCGGTGAGTAATTGTTTTTTCTGTTATAGATGGAAATAAATTTAAGATTGGACTATTGGAGATATTTATTTGGCCATTTAAGCAAAATCTGGATTGGATTTTGAGGATTTTATTACTTCAAGTGTTTCATATATATTTAATTTGAGGCTGTTTTCAACGTGATGTATTAATTCAACTCCTGAGTCTTTGATGAATTTATGATTTTTTTCATTTAAATGAATTACAAAGTTGGAATTATCTGTGTTATTATTATATGCACGTATATCTTCCTTTAATCTCTGATTTAGCGATCTTCCAGTTTTTCCCGTGTATTTGGCAGCACAATCATTACAATATAGTTCATATACTCCACTTTTTTGGAAAGGTTCTATTTTGTCTTTAGGAGAATAGAAATATGAGGATAGGGTTTTTTTCTATTTTAAATGCAGGATTTAATCCTAGTTTTTTCAATTCATTTCCGACTTGAACGTGCATTTTATATGATATAACGTGCATCCAAAATAAGATGTCCGACGTGCATATAAAATAAGACAGATAATTCCAACTTTGCAATTCATTAAAATGAAAAAAATCATAAATTCATCAAAGACTCAGGAGTTAAATTAATACATCACTTTGAAAACAGCCTCAAATTAAATATATATGAAGCACTTGAATTAATAAAATCCTTCAAATCCAATCCAGAGTTTTGCTAAAATGAACAAATAAATATCTCCAATAGTCCAATCTTAAATTTATTCCCATCTATTACAGAAAAAACAATTACTCACTGGCATTACAGGAAAAACTCTGACCCTTAAACCGTTTACCTATAAACATACTACCTACCTTTCGTTCATTGTTAGTTCGATGCGAGAAGAAACCAGTACAAACTTTTCTGTTTGGTATAATCCATTTAAATCTTGGTGAGTACCAACATGTATTTGATTTCTTGTCTTAATTAAACTCATAATTCATAAATGTGTTATAATACTGATTTATATTAATCTAATTTAATATATATAATAATACCATACTATGTTTTGAATTGCTTATTTTTGAATTTTTTGTGTGTTTTTAGAACTGAGGATGAATGTATAACATTCGAAACTATTTTTCAATAGAAGTGGCAAATAATTTATCAATCCCTAATTAGATTGACCTTTCTATACCATCATGCGGATGTCAACTAAATATTATAAGGACTGGCCCGAAATAAATAAAAACAAAATAAATACTCTCTATCAAAGATTGCTTTCATTCTTGATGAAATACTGATATACTAGTACATCTATGCTTGCAGTCAGCTCTACCACTTAGGGAGAGTCTTATCTTTGTTATTCTTATAAAAGTTTTACGAACACAGTTATAGCAGTCGTGCCCCATAATTACCCCTGAGTGACTTTCTTAGCAAGCAAGATTATAATTACAGTCGAGTTTTCTTCCCGTCTGTTCTTCTACAGGATGCATTGTTTTTGCTACATATAAGAAGCTTTATCATCGACTCAGAAGTATAAGTTTAAGCTACTGACAGTATAAGTTTAATCTCTGACCCACCGAATAGAAGTTGGATCGTGATGCACACCAATAATGACATACAAATGAGACGCCATATCCTCTAGAAATTTCTGCCAGTTACATTTTTAAATTGCCCACAAACAATTTAAAGATGACATTTTGAATTATATGAAACTCTAATTAATTAATTAACTTATAAATATTTATAATTAAATATATTTTAATAAGATTTATCTTTCCACTCTTTTTATTTATTCTTTATTTATTCAGTAAAATTTTTATAAAGAAAAAAAAAGCATGTTTTCTTTAATAATTATAAATAAGATCTATTATTTCAAGTTTTTCTTTAATATAGTTAAAATGTTTCTTTACTCAGGAAACTTTTTAATAAAGCGGTGATGTATATTAAAAAATAAAATAAACTTTGAAATGTTTTTCATTTTCGGGATATTAATTTCTTTAGAATTAAAGATTGACGGCATGAATAGATTAAGGTGAAATATAACGAAACTTCGAAAATTGATTTTTCTTTAGAATTAAGGCTTTATCTTCGCCTTGTAACATTAGCAACTAAAGATTATTGTTTAATCCTCTGACTTTTCGGTGGACAGGATAGATCATGTCTTTAAAAAATTAGATAAAAATTAATTTTATCTCAAAACTTTAAATTGGTTATATAACTCCATCTTCCACTCATGTCTTCAATTATTTTAATCTGGTAATGATGCACTTAGTAAATATCTACCAGTAACTAATATAAATTATTGCAATTTGTATATTTTAATTTTTTAAATATATATGCGAATTTTTCATTTCTGTAATTTAATTTTAATTTGTATTCGTTTATGGTAATGATAACCATAATGTATTTAATAATAGTATTACTCATTGTAACTTGAAGGAGATAAAGGACAGAGGTAAAATCACGGGAAGAGTTGATACTGCTAAGCTTGAAGAGCCAGAAAAGTGTAGAAGGTATTAGCATCATTCAGATAATGATCTAAGGACAAACATGAGAAAGATTGATGATAATGAAGATATACAGGAGCGTTGGGAGGCGTGTAACAATTTCATCAAGAAAGCAGCAAAAGTTGCGCTCGGCACTAAAGAGTGTCCTGGTTCGATAATGATTTTGCCCAAGCATCGGAAGCAAAGAATGTGGCATTCAAGAGCATGATCCAAAAAAAGTGCACCAGAGAATCAACTAATTAATATAGAGACCTACAGAGAAGTGAATAAAAGTTCACAGGCAGAAGAAAAGAATGTGGAACCACTAGTAGCTCGAAGAGATAGAAAAGTGGGACCACTAGTAGCTCGAAGAGATAGAAAAGTGGAACCACTAGTAGCTCGAAGAGATAGAAAAGTGGGACCACTAGTAGCTCGAAGAGATAGAAAAGTGGAACCACTAGTAGCTCGAAGAGATAGAAAAGTGGAACCACTAGTAGCTCGAAGAGATTGAAAAGTGGGACCACTAGTAGCTCGAAGAGATAGAAAAGTGGAACCACTAGTAGCTCGAAGAGATAGAAAAGTGGGACCACTAGTAGCTCGAAGAGATAGAAAAGTGGGACCACTAGTAGCTCGAAGAGATAGAAAAGTGGGACCACTAGTAGCTCGAAGAGATAGAAAAGTGGGACCACTAGTAGCTCGAAGAGATAGAAAAGTGGAACCACTAGTAGCTCGAAGAGATAGAAAAGTGGGACCACTAGTAGCTCGAAGAGATAGAAAAGTGGGACCACTAGTAGCTCGAAGAGATAGAAAAGTGGAACCACTAGTAGCTCGAAGAGATAGAAAAGTGGGACCACTAGTAGCTCGAAGAGATAGAAAAGTGGGACCACTAGTAGCTCGAAGAGATAGAAAAGTGGGACCACTAGTAGCTCGAAGAGATAGAAAAGTGGGACCACTAGTAGCTCGAAGAGATAGAAAAGTGGGACCACTAGTAGCTCGAAGAGATAGAAAAGTGGAACCACTAGTAGCTCGAAGAGATAGAAAAGTGGGACCACTAGTAGCTCGAAGAGATAGAAAAGTGGAACCACTAGTAGCTCGAAGAGATAGAAAAGTGGGACCACTAGTAGCTCGAAGAGATAGAAAAGTGGGACCACTAGTAGCTCGAAGAGATAGAAAAGTGGGACCACTAGTAGCTCGAAGAGATAGAAAAGTGGGACCACTAGTAGCTCGAAGAGATAGAAAAGTGGGACCACTAGTAGCTCGAAGAGATAGAAAAGTGGAACCACTAGTAGCTCGAAGAGATAGAAAAGTGGGACCACTAGTAGCTCGAAGAGATAGAAAAGTGGGACCACTAGTAGCTCGAAGAGATAGAAAAGTGGAACCACTAGTAGCTCGAAGAGATAGAAAAGTGGGACCACTAGTAGCTCGAAGAGATAGAAAAGTGGGACCACTAGTAGCTCGAAGAGATAGAAAAGTGGGACCACTAGTAGCTCGAAGAGATAGAAAAGTGGGACCACTAGTAGCTCGAAGAGATAGAAAAGTGGGACCACTAGTAGCTCGAAGAGATAGAAAAGTGGAACCACTAGTAGCTCGAAGAGATAGAAAAGTGGGACCACTAGTAGCTCGAAGAGATAGAAAAGTGGAACCACTAGTAGCTCGAAGAGATAGAAAAGTGGGACCACTAGTAGCTCGAAGAGATAGAAAAGTGGGACCACTAGTAGCTCGAAGAGATAGAAAAGTGGGACCACTAGTAGCTCGAAGAGATAGAAAAGTGGGACCACTAGTAGCTCGAAGAGATAGAAAAGTGGGACCACTAGTAGCTCGAAGAGATAGAAAAGTGGGACCACTAGTAGCTCGAAGAGATAGAAAAGTGGAACCACTAGTAGCTCGAAGAGATAGAAAAGTGGGACCACTAGTAGCTCGAAGAGATAGAAAAGTGGGACCACTAGTAGCTCGAAGAGATAGAAAAGTGGGACCACTAGTAGCTCGAAGAGATAGAAAAGTGGGACCACTAGTAGCTCGAAGAGATAGAAAAGTGGGACCACTAGTAGCTCGAAGAGATAGAAAAGTGGGACCACTAGTAGCTCGAAGAGATAGAAAAGTGGGACCACTAGTAGCTCGAAGAGATAGAAAAGTGGGACCACTAGTAGCTCGAAGAGATAGAAAAGTGGAACCACTAGTAGCTCGAAGAGATAGAAAAGTGGGACCACTAGTAGCTCGAAGAGATAGAAAAGTGGGACCACTAGTAGCTCGAAGAGATAGAAAAGTGGGACCACTAGTAGCTCGAAGAGATAGAAAAGTGGGACCACTAGTAGCTCGAAGAGATAGAAAAGTGGGACCACTAGTAGCTCGAAGAGATAGAAAAGTGGAACCACTAGTAGCTCGAAGAGATAGAAAAGTGGAACCACTAGTAGCTCGAAGAGATAGAAAAGTGGAACCACTAGTAGCTCGAAGAGATAGAAAAGTGGGACCACTAGTAGCTCGAAGAGATAGAAAAGTGGGACCACTAGTAGCTCGAAGAGATAGAAAAGTGGAACCACTAGTAGCTCGAAGAGATAGAAAAGTGGGACCACTAGTAGCTCGAAGAGATAGAAAAGTGGAACCACTAGTAGCTCGAAGAGATAGAAAAGTGGAACCACTAGTAGCTCGAAGAGATAGAAAAGTGGAACCACTAGTAGCTCGAAGAGATAGAAAAGTGGGACCACTAGTAGCTCGAAGAGATAGAAAAGTGGGACCACTAGTAGCTCGAAGAGATAGAAAAGTGGGACCACTAGTAGCTCGAAGAGATAGAAAAGTGGGACCACTAGTAGCTCGAAGAGATAGAAAAGTGGGACCACTAGTAGCTCGAAGAGATAGAAAAGTGGGACCACTAGTAGCTCGAAGAGATAGAAAAGTGGAACCACTAGTAGCTCGAAGAGATAGAAAAGTGGGACCACTAGTAGCTCGAAGAGATAGAAAAGTGGGACCACTAGTAGCTCGAAGAGATAGAAAAGTGGAACCACTAGTAGCTCGAAGAGATAGAAAAGTGGGACCACTAGTAGCTCGAAGAGATAGAAAAGTGGGACCACTAGTAGCTCGAAGAGATAGAAAAGTGGGACCACTAGTAGCTCGAAGAGATAGAAAAGTGGGACCACTAGTAGCTCGAAGAGATAGAAAAGTGGGACCACTAGTAGCTCGAAGAGATAGAAAAGTGGAACCACTAGTAGCTCGAAGAGATAGAAAAGTGGGACCACTAGTAGCTCGAAGAGATAGAAAAGTGGGACCACTAGTAGCTCGAAGAGATAGAAAAGTGGGACCACTAGTAGCTCGAAGAGATAGAAAAGTGGGACCACTAGTAGCTCGAAGAGATAGAAAAGTGGGACCACTAGTAGCTCGAAGAGATAGAAAAGTGGAACCACTAGTAGCTCGAAGAGATAGAAAAGTGGGACCACTTGTAGCTCGAAGAGATAGAAAAGTGGAACCACTAGTAGCTCGAAGAGATAGAAAAGTGGGACCACTAGTAGCTCGAAGAGATAGAAAAGTGGGACCACTAGTAGCTCGAAGAGATAGAAAAGCTGAGAAACTCGGCAGAAATTTCTAATTTTATCAGAAAAAAAACCGAACCATAGTTGGGTATAAACATCCAATGATCCAGATTACCAATGAGCCACGATCCAGGATTACTCCTAGATATTTAACTTCATTCAATATTTTAATATGTTTCCCTTCCAGCATTAGTGGTTCTAGGTTGAGTCCTTTTCCTTATAAAGGGTATAATAGTTGTTTTGCTTGGTTTGATGTTTAATCCCTGTTCCTGACACCATATCTAAGCAATATTTAGGGCTTTTTCCATTCTTTCCCTTAATATTAGTTTAACGGTAGCTAGAATCCTAACTGACGAGAAAATTTTGACTCCGTCAAAATTGATGTGCCGATGATTAGTTCTAAAATGGCGAAATCGTCGTAATTTTAATTGACAATTTCCTTTGTTCGGTAAAACTCCGAAATTGTAACCCCAACACGGCGGAGGTCTGAGTTTTAAGACCTGACTGTACTTCGAGCATCACATGTTCACAACAAATACTCAAATTAATATTTACTCAATATATCGACTTCCGCGATTTGTGATATAGATTTTTTTCGATAGTTCAACATAGTTATATTTATTTTTGGTTATCTTTTTTTAATTCTTTTAGTATTTGTGAATAGACTTTCATTGGTAGGGTAGCTTTTCTCTTGAAAAGCGGAAGTCAACTATCAATTAAAGCAGTAATAATTTAAATTACAGTAAGTCTCCGATCTTAACTGATAAGGATCAGTTGGTTTGATTGTGAGTATTTGTTGCGGGTATGCGCAGCTCGATATACAGTCAGGTCTTAAAAATCTAGATGCCCGTCATGTTGGGATCACGATCCTGGAGTTTTAACAGTAAATATAAGATTGCGCAAACGTTCTAAGATAATACAATTTTTGGAAATTTGAAAGTTTTATTATTAAAAAACTTGTAGAAGAAAACCATAATATATAAAATATGGCTGAAAGTCTACCAGATAAAAATGTGTTATTACATTTTTTTTTTTTGTCAAAGTATAATTCTTTTCTATCTTTTTTAATTTATAACGATCATGGCTAGTACAAATATTATTTTTAATAATTATATTATTTCATAATCTTCTTCGCAGCTTAACATTATACTCATTTGATGCACTTGACTTTGATTATTAATCTATTTCCTTTCGATATATCGATATTTTTCTAGCTATTATCGGTGGATATCGATATATGGTTTTGGGATATCGCAAAATATGGAATATCGATTTGTTCTTTTCGATGTTCCAACCCTAATCCCTGATGAACAGTAGTAAGGATAATATTTTTGTAAAACTTTTAAGCGCGAGCTAGATAGTTTTGTAACTGAATATCAATCATTTCCAACCTTTAGCCTTGCTTTTATTTTCTCTCGAATTTCGTTTTTTTCTAGTTATCGTTGATCCCAAATACTTAAAATTTTAAAACTAAAAATTTCACTCCTGTATCTGTTTCCTCGAAATTGTCGCCATTTCTTCTGCTAACGATATATTTTGTCTTATCTGTATTTATATCGAGATCTAGTTCTTTGCCGGCTTTCATCAACGTTGTTGAATTAATCGTCAGCACACGAAAGCACGGATATTTTACAGCCCGCAGTTTTAACCCTTTCCGATTCGAATCACCTTTCTATTGACATATTCTTTACCTAAACTAAATAATGCAGATGAAAGGGAATTGCCTTGTTTTAAGTCCGAACGAACCTCAAACTTCTGGGAATAGTAATTACCGATTCGAACTTTATTAAAAGTTCCAGTCATACGCATTCCTATTTGATTTTCCAACCTAGATATCCCTGATCAATCAATATATTATAGAGATTCTGACGACCAATATAATCGTAAGCCTTTTTGAAATAGGTGATGCTGATGATTACACAGTCGCATTCTATTTTTTTTTTGTAATATTTCCCTTAAGAAAAATATTTTATCGATAGTTGAACGGTTCCGCCTAAAACCACATAGGTACGATGCAAATCTTCGGCAATTTCCTCGGAGTATTCCGTGCCTAACCTAGTTAGGCTTCACGTAAATAGTTTATAAAATATTGAGAGGAGTGAGATTCCTCCGTAGTTAGTACAATCCGTCCTCTGTTCCTTTTTGTGAATCGGAAGTATAGAATCTGTCCGTTGTTTGGATATTTTATCATTTTCCAGATCTCTTCCCGTCTCCGAGGTGTGTGTCGAGCGAGAATCACCCATATGCTATAAAAAACAGTATACAGGCGGACTTACAAGACATAAAAAGCAACAGGTGTTATATCTGCGGCGACTTCTAAAATAGACTTCTCCGAAGAAGAAGCCGGAATGTAGCCGCAATGCTGCATCATATCTGCGTGATAAATAGCAAATGAACCCATTATAATAGTAACAATGATTAAAAATTAAAATAAAAAAGCTTATTTTAAGAAGTACCTATTCCTAGAAATATTTGTAATGGTTGAAAAAGCTTACCTAATTGCTTTTCATCTTTCACTATGTTGGGACATCACTTCGTAATAAACGTTTTTAAGAAATAGCTTGTAAAAACGGCTTTAAGATGTTATAATTACAATAATATAATTTTTAGGTGAATTTAATTCAAGCCACCAAAACGAAATTCCATGATTAGTTAACTAGAAAATGCTATAGGTCCCCGCTTCTTTATGGGATATTAATATTCCGATGGATATTCCAACTTCCTCCTTACTGGATTCCTCTAGTAACGGTTCTTCACTTTGGTATTCATTGATTCATTTTATTAAAGTACGCTACTGACTTTTGTAGATCTATCTGACCGGACATTTGATCAACTAGCACTGTAAAGCTGTCTTCGGCCTGAAGGTTCCACTATCTACATATCTACTGCTAACCAACCACCCCACTGCCTGTGCTCAAAAGATGGAAATACATCACTTCAGAGAAATTCAGAGTAAACAGTGATCATATTCTAGCAAACGTTATGTATAACATTTAAAAGCAAGTGTTATGTATAACTTTACAAAGTGTGTACTACCTAGGAGCAATACTTATTAGTGGCCTGTCTTGAAATAAGTTTTTCAAATAAAGGTTTAATATTACAAATTGCCACTCTAACCACTTTTTTCTTTATTAAACTGAGATCAATATTTTTTCTTTAAAGCTACCACCGCAGAAAATCCAGTTTCGCAAAGATAGGTTGTTGAAAATGATAAAATTCTTTGCCAGCATGGTTAAATGATTTTCAATGGTTACAAAAACAACATCCACATGCTGTTCTTCAGTCTTGTAAGTTTTAACATATTCATCCACATTAACAAACGTGCCTAGATTTTTTTTGCTTTACATTTTTGCTCCACAATTCAATTTTTTCTAAAAAAAAAGCATTAACTTTATCGCTCGTATCGAACAAATGTGTATTTGTTCCTTGGAGTTGAAGATTCAAGGTATTTAATTTCTCGATTATGTCGACCAAGTAGCTCGATTTCATAAGAAATAAGTCAATCCGGTCAGTTTTCCTCTTCTAGAAAAGTGGCGATTTCATCTGTTAATCCATAATCCCGTTGCAAAAATCTCCCACGTGATCACCATCTTGCCTCGCAATAAAAACAGTAACGCTGAATGTGCAGCAACCATGTCTTTATAAAGTTCAGAAAACATTCTTGATTTTAGGTGTCTCATTTTTATGTAATTTGCTACGTTTATCACCATCGTTAGCACAATATTCTGACCGGGATTTATTTCTTTGGATGCCAGAGCTTCTCTATGGAACTGACAATGTATCCAAATACACTCTTGAATTTTTGTTTCACAAGTTTTTGTACACTTAGGAATCTTCTAGGCATTGTACTTGTACCATCGGTGCACATTCCGATGCAATTTTTTCCCTCTATATTTGTTTCATTCGAGATACCAAATAATGCAAGTGCTGTTGCTTTGAGTTCTATTGGTTTACAGAATAATAGTTCTTCTACTTCTAACATACTATAATAAAAACGAACATAGGTAATTAACGCTGATCTTAATTATCTTTATTGCTGTCTGTTACCTCAACAAGCTGAATAGAAAATAAATTGTCACGCAACTTTCCGAAAAGCTGATGCTATACATCTTCAGTCATATCACCAATTCGACGAGCAACAGTATCATTTGATAAAGGTATGGACCGCAATTGTTTAGCAAAATTATCTCCAAGCATAGTTTCTACAATCTCATTACAGCTGGCAGAATAAGCTCTTCACCGATGTCGTGAGGCTATTTACATCTGGCTATTTGATATGAAACTTTGTAAGAGGCAAGTAAAGCTTTTTCATTCATAAACAAAGCTATTTTTAAATGCGATTTTTGCATTTCATATGATTTTAATTTTGATTCGAAGAATTCTCAGGGTTTGCTAACGCACTCACTATGAATGCCGTTTAAGTATATTAGGTTTCATGCTGTCTGCTGCCAAAATTTTTGCGCAAATGACACGCAAAGGTCTTTCTTCTCCATTTACTTCAGTACTGGTAAACCTAAAATTTAAATATCCTTAAACATATTTTCTTGACTTTATCTTTGGAACCACTGTCGTCTTTGCACTTTTTGATGCCCGCTTACGCCCACTTAAAAATTTGTCCATGATTCTGTATATGCATGTACACTATAATACTTTATAATGTCGTTAATTGCAGATAACACGCAAACTACAATATACATAGTCACGGTAGAGGTAGAAGGATCGACTCGACTGGGACTGGCGGGATGCAGCATTAATACCCGCCTTGCAGGCGTTATAGAGTATTCGATACAGATCTATCTTTTGAATATTAAATAAATTGAATAAATATTCGGTATTCTTTACCTTATATCTTTACATATGACTATCTGAATTTTTTTTATTCAAAACTGGCCTCAGTTTTGGTTATAACATTTCGAAAAAACCCTATATTGAAATTATCGAGCTAATCTAAAAACAAAATGTTTGGGCTAAAAATGCTATCCAGGATCCACCCTTCAAATTGTTTTAACGATTTAAATAATCGCTCATAAATCAGGAACCCTTTGAATAATGCAAACCAAATTTGGGTCATCGGTAAAGGTTCTTAAACTACTCAATTTGCTTCAACAGTGATGTTCCTACGTGTTTCAGAACCAACGTTGCCCGCAAAAAAATTCGATTTTCTAGCTGAAAAAATTATGTCGATATCATTCTCCAAATATGAAGCATTTTAAACGTGTTTTATTTTACTTTTTCTCAGCTCCAAAAGGCCAGATAGATGAAACGGAAGAATATGGGTCAACTTTTTTTTTCAATGCAGAATCACCCAAAAAATTGTGATCAAAATCGGCTTGCACTCCCCTTATGCGGAGGAATTAAAGTTATCACCGTGAGTTCTAACTAAGTGGTTGTATAAAATTAAACATAGCGGATATTACTCGATTAATAATCTTTGATTATCTTAAATTGTCTATCTACATCTGTAAAATATTAATAGATTCTCTAATTTTTACTTAAAGTTTAATATAATTGCGATGCGATACGTGAATGTTGGTATTGCAGCCTTGTATATTATTGTTCATATTTAACAATTTATGATCTCATTGCAATTCAGATTTGGAGCCTTTATAATTCAATTGCTATTTACTTTTTCCCTTTTTTGTTCCATTCCAATTTGTCAATATACACTGATAACCTGGGAGTGAATTTACAAGAACAAGTATCGCTAAAACAGAGCATGACAGGTGTAAGGAATAAATATACCAGATTCTGATATTAATGTTTCTTGTTTATCAAGGAGGTCTCTCATCTAGATCATTTTGAGACTATATGGGTGACTATGAAGCATTTGAAACCTTTCGTAGTAAGACCGTGTGTTCACGGGTGGTAGGCATGTATAAGTCTATGTATATAGTCATGTTACCCAGGTACCAAGGTACTTGTGTCCTAAAAGCCCTTTACTATTTGAAAATGATTTTATTAACAAGAGGTGCTGCAGCGAACCTTTAAATTCCTGCTATAATATGTGTCTGGATTGCGAAACATCATTGTAAGGTAACAAAAATTTCTGATTAGATAAATCATTAGTGTGGGAAGTTGAACAAAATTACTGCAGCCTGAAGAACGATAGCTTGCTTTATTGATTATGTGGGAAGAAAGTAAATCAACGGTATTAGATTAATTTATTGCTTTGTTGCTTATCTGCCATCCCTAGTAGTCTTCGTATTATGTTACGTGGGAGAATGTATTCATTTTTTAATTCTTTGTGGATTTTATGCTGTACCGTGTTCTCATCAACACCGCTGCTGAAGCTATATTTTATGAATTCACTACCATTAATTTTAAAGTAAAAATTAAATGGAAAGAGACAGAGAGACATTTTTGTACAAGTGGAGTCGTACCAATTCGTATTATGTAATTTGGTGTAATAGTGATTGGTATAATTATAAAAGTGGCAGAACGGACAAAAGGAAACACATTACACTAAAGCAGTGAAAGTCTGAAGATTGGATGTTACAATTCCGAAATGCAACAAGATATGAATTACATAAAAGAAATAAATGCTTTTATCAAAGAATGGTTGTTGATGAAATAATCAAGATATTTTTACAGTCAAGTAAGAGTGCAATGCGGAATATGAAAATAAACAAAACAAGGAATTCGGTTTCCCTTGAGGACATACTTACTTATAAAAATAGCTGTGCTTCGATTTCCTAGCATCTGGCAACGAATTCTCTGACAAATGTTCAAGACATACCTGAAATACACAGGATATATCAGAGACATACATCAGAAGTAACTGAGGCCCATCAAGATCCATCTCTGTCCACATGCATGTGAAATGCGTCCGTTAGTTATGAGCAATGGATCATATATGAACATAACATCATTTCTACCGCATATTATAACATATCGTCCTTGTCACGAGAAAAAATTCCTATTTGCCATTTTAGTGATTTTTATATTTTGTCTCTATCATTCATTGGCACTCCTGCATCTATTATAATCGATTTAAATCACTAGATTCAATTTAAATCGCCACCAGTGAGGCAATAAAGAAATGTCATGAAAAATGATTTTGAGATTAAACATGAGTGGCACGTATGCTTACAAATAGACATAAGCACTGAGATATCCAAAAACGTTACTATACTAGTTTTTTTAGATTTATTTGGGAGTACCTGTTTTTTTTTAATTTTCTTGAGAACTGATGCACATAAAAGGTGAAGACATTTTCAATGCCATTAAATCAGTTTCTTTCAGATTCGGGCCGAATCTAGGGGAGAGGGGGCAAAGAGGACACTTGCCTCGGATAGCAGAATTTGAATTATAATACTAAACATTAATAAATCCGTTAAATAAGTAAAAAAAGGGAATTAAAATAAATAAACAGACAAAATTTAGTACCTTGAAGTTCCAAGGGGGAAGGAGTGACTAAGCAAAAAACAAAGTAATTAAGGGGGCGGTATATTTATTACTTTTTAGTTATTAGTTATTGTTATTTCTCTTTTAGTTCTATTTTAATTATTATATAGCCAGTTTCATTAATAATCAGCTTAATATATTAATATTCACTAATTTATTTTTAGTTGTTATTATTTTATCAGTTTCATTTTACAAATTCATCACTGTTTTCATTTTTCTCACTTTCTTTTTAATTATTAATTCATTCACTGTAATTACCATTGTTTTATTTTTATTTTTGCATCTTGTTTATTCAGCCCTGAAGAAGAACGGCAAAGTGGGCCGAAACGTCGGTTCCTAATAAATAGTTTTTACTATTTGTGTTCCACTTTTTGATCGCTCCCGGACCATCTCATTGCTTCATTAAGTTCTACGGTCAACCAAAAAATACTTTTAATGCAGTAGTTAAAATATAAACCACTCCCCGTACAATCCAGCCTGCATCATGCCTTATGCAAGGACGTACAGAGGGATAATATTCAGCTTTTGTTGCATACTGAGATTAGATGGCCCTCACGAGGAAAGGTTGTTGAGCTATTTTTCGAGCTCTGAGCTGAAGTTAAGGTATTTCTTTTAGAAAAAAAATTTTCAAATCCACTCAACGATTTTGATTATCTTTGCAAAACAGCTAATTTAAAAGATATTTTGGGGCATTAAAATGAGCTAAATTTCAGTCTACAAGGACACTATGTGGATATCTTCAGATAGGAAGACAAGATTGAACTAATAATTAAAGCATTAAAATTTGTGCCTAACGACTTGAAAAACAAAAATCCATTACAAACTTCCCCAATCAACTAACATTATTGGAATTTAGCTGCGAGGATTTTTTTATTTTATTTTTTCAATTAAGAATAATTTCATAATGTTTTCCCTTTGGATCTTTTTTTAAGTTTTATAAAAATATAATATTTGGGATTGATTTATTTTATATTAAAATCGTTTTAAAAAAAATACTTTATGTTTCATTTTTCATAGGAAAGGGATTATTGGCGATAATATTATTAACAGGGAAATAGACAAGGAATTTATAGAAGAACCTCACATAACCACATTCTTAAAACTATTTTATTTTATAACAACCCAAAATAAACCAATTCATATTTTATACATCAGTTATGCTTTAATACTAATTAATTAAACTATAAACTCTGAATATTTTATATGCTATGACAAATATCAGCCAAACCATTATTTGCTTATGCAGCGATCACACAAGCTGTCCTTTGTTATGGAGCTCAGGTTTGAAAAAGTAGCAAGTGGAATGAAAAAGTAGAACATTCAAAGAGATGCTTTATAAAACGCTTGTTTTTTACCCACCGAATCCAATACCAAACTATGCACTGGTACTGGAAGCCTGCTCTGTGACTGCACGAGTCAGGAAGGAAAGACAAAAAGATGCAGCCCCATCAGTAAACGGTGTGCAGCCGCGCACCGGGCTGCACCATTGAATACCCAAATATTGTTCCCATAATTAAAGATACCCTTAAATTATGTATAACAATAATAAATAAATAGTTTAAAAATTAATTCAGAGTTTTATTGGCGGTAGTGGCATAGGTGCATCCCATACGTAACTAAAGTACTGGAAACCGGATAAATGCCTTTATATTTATATTTTCTGAGACTACACCATAACTATATATTCCCCAACACCCCACCATCTGTATACATACATTTAAGAATATTAATTTTTCCCATAGTTCTTTCGAGAAATGTTTATTTTCTTATCCTTGTCTGGCTAGCTTGAAGGAACGATATTTCCAATTCAATGTTCAATAGGTTTTGAGATATTTTAAAAAAAAAATCTTCATATTTATTCGAAGTGAGCCTCATAGATGCCAAAAAAAAACAAAAAATTTATATTTCGAAAAAAAAAGGTCAAGCGACCTTTTTTTTAAACCCCAGTACTCAAGTATTTTTTGTTTTCATAATGCGAAACTTTCATACAATCAATTATTTAAAAGAAGCTTGTTAGTTGTTCACTAAAGTGTAAAAAATAATAGTAAATAGTAAGAATAAGGACAAATCATAGTTTCAGAAAACTGAAAACAATAGAAATTGTGAACTATGCAAATATCTGGAACACTTTTAAACCAAAACTTTTTCTGCCAGCATTAAACACTTTTTTCGTTTTCATCGTTTCATTTTTTTTTTATTAATTTGTGAGCAAGTACCTTTGATTATTAACCTAGATTGAGGGTTATTGTGCGATAGCACTCGTGGTCTTAACCTCAGTTATTTTTTTCGTTAGCTGTGTTCTCAAATGATGAGAGCTATAACGCCATTGACGTCAGTTATCGTGCCTGATTTTGATGAAGAGGGCTTTAATATAAACAATGCGAGCTAGCGCAGCTCTGGTGTGATTACTGCCAGGACATTTGGCGTGAAAATGAAAAAAAAAAATTGAACGAATCTATTTAATTACCCTTAGGTTCAATGAAGCCATAGGTTGATTGAAAATTTTCAACGTTCTGATGGTTTTCAATTGATGAGGATTATGACGACATATGTTAATTTACATGTTCTGATATGCTTGTACTAGAATTTCCGCCCGACAATGACATTCCAACGGATTTTTACAGTTGAGGATTATGACATCATAGGTTGATGGATATATTTCGACAGGTCGTCCTTTCGTACCATCTGTATTCAGGTTAAAGTTTTCCCTGTCTGTCCGCATTCTACCTGTATTGGACCAAATTGAAGAATGTTTATATTACGAATAGAATCATTGATCAAGAAACAATAGTAATACCTCTAAGGAGTCCATTTTTTTTCTTTATGTAAACTCATCTTAGTTTTCTAAATGTTATATAGAAATAAGTCTTCCCACCTTTTCAAAGTGTGTGTACATGTGAAAGGATTGTTGAAATAATTAATTAATATATATATGTATATATATATATTTATTTTTTCTATAGCTCACATTGTTTTGGTTTAAGGATAAATACATATTTCATAGCCTATAAATAAATTGGAAATCGATTTATAAATTAATTTTCTAAGTTTTACTTGTCTCTCATAAAGTTTTATCTGACTGGCTAAAAAAAACTATACAGACTGGGAAATGCTAAAGATGAACGGTATGATTTATGATATTTGCTCATACATTTGCAGCATGAATTTCCATTTTTATTTGCGTGAGTTCGGTTAATTTAATTCGCAATTAAAATCTTATTTCAGGACTGATATATGATAAGCAAAAATAATGAAATATGTTATGGTACTATTTGTAGTTGTATTAATTTCTAACACACTTTTTGCAGGAAAAACGAAGTTTAAATAGTTAGAACTCTTACATTATTATTGCCAAATTCAGAACTCTAATCGTAATTTTAGTGGTAAAGAAATCAATGTTATTGATGCTGTTCTTAATAAGGTTTTTATGAGCCCTTAGTGATCAACTGAAGTTTTAAAAGTGATACGCATTATTTATAAATGTGCTTTAGCCATATAGACAAATACGTTGACTACAAAAAGGAAAATGTTAAAAATAGCTTAATTCCAGCTCAACATCAAGTTAGAGTTTTTTCATAATGTCTTTTTATCTCTAATTAGAGCACTTACCATCAAAACCATTTACGCTAGTCTCGAGAAAGCAGCTTCGTTGATGTTGAAGAATTAATAATTACTACTATGTTAAAAATTATGTTATTAATTACGAATTAATAATATATTTGTTTTTTAACTTTTTTTTACGCTCCTCCTTGTCGTATGTTAAAAAACAGAAAAATTGGCATACGTTTTTTGTTTCATCCCGATTATAGCACCACTTCTATAAATACTAGAAAGCAACAATTAGTTTTTTTTTACATGGAAATATATGCCATTAGAGATTACAAAAAGAATTTCTAGTTTTGATCTTAAGGCAGACGCACAATAAGTGAATAAAGTTTTAAGTTTGAATTGATGAGGTCTTTGCTCATACGTCATCAAATTCATTAAATAAATTTAAAAATTGTTATTCAATCAGTTATCTAATATTCATCGACCTATTGCACACAAGCTAACTTTAAATGAAAACAATTTATATCAATAATAACATGTTGACATCCGCATGATGGATCCATCTAATTAGGGATTGATAAATTATTTGCTACTTCTATAAATTTGTTTTATTGAAAAATAATTTCGAATGTTATACATTCATCCTCAGTTCTAAAAACACACAAAAAATTCAAAAATAAGCAATTCAAAACATAGTTGGTATTATTATGCATATTAAATTATATAAATCATTATTATAAAACATTTATGAATTATGAATTTAATTAAGACAAGAAATCAAATACATGTTGGTACTCACTAAGGTTTAAATGGATTATATCAAACACAAAAGTTCCTTCTCGCATTGGACTAACAATGAACGAGAAATGGGCAAGATGTTTTAGGTTAACGGTTTAAGGGTCAAGGTTTTTCCAGTAATGTCGGTGAGTAATTGTTATTTCTGTTATAGATGGAAATAAATTTAAGATTGGACTGTTGGAGATATTTATTTGGTCATTTAAGCAAAAATCTGGATTGGATTTGAAGGATTTTATTATTTCAAGTGCTTCATATATATTTAATTTTAGACTGTTTTCAACGTGATGTATTAATTTAACTCCTGAGTCTTTGATGAATTTATGATTTTTTTCATTTAAATGAATTGCAAAGTTGGAATTATCTGTCTTATCATTATATGCACGTATATGTTCCTTTAATCTCTCTTCCAGTTTTCCCCGTGTATCTTAAGATATAGAAAGATATATACAGGTATATATTGAGATAACTATAGAAAGAAAGTTTATGATTTCATAAACAAAAACGGTTTTCCTAATGTTAAAAATTCCGTGAATAAATTTGCCACCGAAGTCCGCGAGTTAATAAAAAACAGCATATTGATACCGGATAATAAAAAATACACTCTCATTGAGATGAATCCGCTATCTCCCCGACTATATGGCGTACCAAGAATACACAAACCGGAAATCCCCATAAGACCAGTCGTTACTTACACCAATAGCCCGATCTATAAACTTGCCCATTACTTGAACAATTTGTGCAAAACAAGAATCTCATTTTCTCCAAAACACACCGTAAGAAACTCTATAGCATAAATCAAAAAAATTAAGAACATAGTAATTCCGGATAACGCGAAATTAATATCATTCTTTTCATAAGTATCCCACCACCAGAAACAATATAAATTTTAGAACAGTTAATCTTCCAATCGAATCTAGCACCGCTAGAAAAACTAGATCTCTACAATTTTATGTCCAGAACATAATTATTTTCAATTTGATGGAAAATTCTTCAAACAGGAAGAAGGCTTACCGATGGGCTCCTCTCTCTCACCCCTTCTGGCAGATTTATTTATGGACAAATTACAACAAAAAATTCTTGACCCAAATAATTCTCAACTAGCTCAGCATGTTATATACTGGTATCGGTATGTAGATGACATTATATGCCTATGGTCTGGTAAGACAAGACAAATAAATAATTTTTTAATGGAAATAAACGAAATTCATCCCGCAATTAAATTCACAGTAGAACTGGAAAAAAACAAAACCATAAACTTTTTAGATTTGGAAATCTCTGTAAAAAACAAACATCATGAATTTGGAATTTAACGGAAACCCACCCACACGGATGTCGTTATAAACAATGGTGCTAGGAGACCGGTATCACATAAACTCTCAGCCTTTTATAGCATGATTTACCGTCTTTTGAACATACCATTAAATAAAAAGAACTATAATAAAGAAATTGAAATAATATATTCCATAGCAAAAAATAACGGGCATAATAAAACCACTATCAATCATATTTAAAAAAAAAACAATTACAAAAAAAGACAATTAATGATATCTATTCAACAACCCCTGAAAATAGCCCCATCCCGAAACATTATGTTTTGATTCCATATTATGGCCCTATATCCACCAAAGTCGGAAATGAATTGAAAAAACTAGGATTAAACCCTGCATTTAAAATAGAAAAAACCCTATCCTCATATTTCTCTTCTCCTAAAGGCAAAATAGACCCTTTCCAAAAAAGTGCAGTATAGGAACTAAATTGTAATGATTGTGCAGCCAAATACATGGGAAAAACTGGAAGATAGCTAAATCAGAGATTAAAGGAACATATACGTACATATAATAATAACACAGATAATTCCAACTTTGCAATTCATTTAAATGAAAAAAATCATAAATTCATCAAAGACTCAGGAGTTAAATTAATACATCACGTTGAAAACAGCCTCAAATTAAATATATATGAAGCACATGAAATAATAAAATCCTTCAAATCCAATCCAGATTTTTGCTTAAATGACCAAATAAATATCTCCAACAGTCCAATCTTAAATTTATTCCCATCTATAACAGAAAAAACAATTACTCACCGACATTACTGGGAAAACCATGACCCTTAAACCGTTTATCTAAAACATCCTGCCTCTTTCTCGTTCATTGTTAGTACAAACTTTTCTGTTTGATATAATCCATTTAAACCTTGGTGAGTACCAACATGTATTTGATTTCTTTTCTTAATTAAATTCATAATTCATAAATGTTTTATAATACTGATTTACATAATTTAATATGTATAATAATACCAACTATATTTTGAATTGCTTATTTTTGAATTTTTTGTGTGTTTTTAGAACTGAGGATGAATGTATAACATTCGAAACTAGTTTTCAATAAAACAAATTTATAGAAGTGACAAATAATTTATCAATCCCTAATAAAAACATGATTTTTTTTTTAATGAATTGTTGTTTTAAGAAGTACACTTTTGGCATATTTTTATATTTTCTTTTATTGAAAACTAGTACAATCTGCCACATTCAAGGCCGACAGGTATTAGTTTGTGCGTTACGTATCCATCCACACCCTAAGTACAGAGTAAATAAAAATAAATAAAAACAGTTTAAAAAAACGGAAAGATGATGATAAAAATAAGTAAAATAATTTATGTACATTACAAATAAAAATAAGTATAACAATATGAGGAACCAACATAGATAATGAAAATTTTAAATAAAGTAAAAATAAAATAAATCATCCATCACAAAAGGTCTCGGGGCCACTGCTTTTTCAATCTAGTGGGAGAGTTGTAGGGATGGTTTTTGCTGGATAGAGATTGTGCTAAAGGATTAGGATGATAAATATGTTTCTAGTAAATGTTTGAAAATTTGAAGAGAATAAGGTCAAGAACGTATGGAATATTGTGATGATGATATAAGGTCTTGTTTGTGACATAATATGGAGCATAACACCGCTTCGATTATTCTCATATGATCCGGTTTCAAACTATGAACTTGAAGTTTTGATAGCTTTCTTGTTACCGAAATTCAAGAAGTAATATCATTGCTCACATTTTATCTAAATTAAAGTTGAAACATTAATATCCCAGAATATTGTAAAAGCTATAAGTTTCTACATGAAATTATTTTTTTACTTTGGTATAAATTAGGGTAACATTTAATCATACAAGAAATACACGTCCTTTCTTGTAATAACGTGCTTCATATCTAATGGAAAGTATCTTGTTCTTTCAAAAATACCAGTTCCTTCCTTTTGTTTTTTTCCAAGTAAATTACAGGCATCCATGATGCTTATCAAGAGCGTATTGTGCTCAAAACAGAAGGGGAGACAATTTTCTAACTTTAATTTCTTCCATGCAGAGAGGAAAGGGTTCGGGTCTATGGTGCTATGCAATAGTATTCGTTTGCATTCAAAAGATCACTATTTATTTATTAATTTATTTTATTTCTTAAACAATAGTTCGGGAGGATTAGCTGCAAATAATTTTTTTTTCCACTTTTTAGCTGCTTCCTTCTCCTGTTATTTTTCAATTTTGATTTATCTTACACATTAATCGTTTGCGTGCAATATTAATCTTGCTGATTCATTAAACAACTGCAAAAGAAGTTAGTTAACTTACTTAATGAAATGAATCATATATTTATCATTGTTAGATATTATTAACATATTTGCCCCTTATTATTTTATACGATCATATTCCGCATTTAGTCAGGAAGTAATGTTTTTTTTTACCAAATCTCCATTGGTTATTCAAGGAGGTAATGTGTTCTGCTCATCAGCCAGGTTATCTACCAACGAAATGTAGAGCCTGTACCTATTTTATACAATGGGCGTACATGACACCAAAGACATTCACAATCCTTTTTTTAATAATTTACAAAGAGCCAGCCGTAGATACACAAATTCATTATTTTTTTTTATTCAATGTGATTTCATATTCTTATAAGTCAAATATAATAACATCAGAACACTTATAAAAAAAAATTATGAAAAAGAATATAATCATACCAAAATTTTAGTAATAAAATTCAAATATAGTAAACACCAAGTATTACAAAAAAATCAAATATATTAAGAATATACATAAATATTAATAAAAAGTATAATAATATCCAATGAAAATATTTGCTCAAATTTCTAATATTTGGCGTAGAGACGCCAAGATTAACTAGATAGATAGATAGATTAACTAGAGAGTTAATCTATCCACAAAAATTCTGTAAGATTTTTATTGGTCAATTGTATCAAATATACATGTTTTGCAATATGTTGTTTCAAAAATCGAAAACAGACGACAAGCAGATTTCTTTACGTTTAGTTATTTTGATTCTGTCACGAATTCCCGAATTTCAATCCTAGAAGAAGCATTATGCTTTATTTGCAATCAGGGGCGTACACAGAACTTTTTTCAGAAGAATTTGAATTTTTTGAGGGGAGGATTTAATAATAAGAAGGCAAATGATTACCTAAAGGTCTATACTTGCCAAATTTGGTCTATGTTTCCTGGATATGCATGAAAATTGGATAAGTAACTATTATTAAAATTACTAAAAATTTTACACGAAATGCAAACTTATGTTGGTTGGTAGGGAAATTATATTTTATCGTACATTTTCGGGGGATTTATTCATTTCTTGCCCTCTCTGCGTACGCCGATGTTTGCAATGACTGATCCTCTTTCATCTCTAATAACTCCAATAACACAGTCGCTTTTTCAATAAGTATATTTTCAGAAATACACGGAAAAAATTAAAAATTAAATTTAAATGAATGACTCCATGGGGCCTGCGTCCAGGAGTAGAGAGTCAACTGCATTATGTTATGTACATTTTATAACTCATATGAAAATGACGGGCGGGTGCACTCATGCTCTATATGGTGGATAACTGACCCTTCAATGGGTGGAGGGGGTAAATCTTGTGGGCGGAGCATGGGCCAGAAAGTTCTATGGGTCACGTGCTAAACATTGAGGGAGGGGACGGAGCATAGAACAGAGGGTGCAAGAGGTAACTGAATCACGTGACTACAACGTGTGGGCGGAGCATAGACCAGGAATCGTCGCGGGTCACGTGACTAAAACGTGTGAGCGGATCATAGACCAGGAGGCGTTGCGGGTCACGTGACTAAACATTGGGGGCGGAGCATAGACCAGAGAGTGCAAGGAGTCGCGTAACTGGATCACGTGACTAAAACGTGTGGGCGGAGCATATACCAGGAGGCGTAGCGGGTAACGTGACTGGATCACGTGACTAAAACCTGGGGGCGGAGCATAACCAGAATGCGCCGAGGGTCACGTGACTAAAACATGAGGGCGGAGCATAGACAAGGAGGCACCGCGGGTTCCGTGACTAAAAAGATGGGGGCGGATCATAGACAAGGAGGCGCCGCGATGGTTAAGGTTAAGTCGAGGTGCGACCACGTGGTGGTTAAGGTAGGATCGAGACTAGACCACGTGGCAGTTAGTAGCGGTTAGGTCGAGTTGAAAATTTAAATTCAAATTTCCCGCCATAGGTCACGTGACCAAATGCTGGCTTCTGATTGGCTGCTCCTAGAAGTGTCCCAGAACTCTGATTTCTACTCTACTTATGTAGCCTGTCCACTAATATAATGCACTACTACCATAATATAATATATTTGTGCCATTTTCTGACAGAAAAGATGTTTTATTGTTTAATTAAAATCTTGTTTATATTATCTTAAGTACCTACGAATTGAAGTATGTTAATACTTTGTTTAATGTCTTGCCATCAGGATTCGCAATTATATTGGACGATCCTCATCCTAAGCCTACAATTGTTTTTCTTCTTTTGGTTCATAAATAATGATATAATGATATAATTCATAGATAATGATATAAATTTCTATATCAAGGCCTTCGTAATTCTTCTTACCCAGTTATTCCATTTAAAGCCGCCACTTTCCTGTTCTAACAAAGTAGAAATGAATAAATAAGTATTTCGCTTCGACTAAATAGTCCTTGGGCTTATTGGCTTAAGCCCAAGGACTGCCTGTCGAAATCGCTTTTCCATGTAGTAACTGGTCTCTAATAGTGCCTTATTTGATTGCTGTTGTAATGAGTGGTGTGATATCGTTTCTACAGACAGAGAGCCCTGCTCTAAGGATCTCCTGTTCCGCGGCTAAGTCAATTTTATACTAATTAAATTGGACTAGGAGGAAGGACTTAAATAAATATTAACGAATTAAATAAATTAACATGAAAAGCTAGAATTTAGGAGGCTTCCAAAATTTTAAGTAGGTTGGTGGAGGTTTTGATACACCCGATCCTTCACCCTGACAATCCAGGACACCATACTCTTATTGGCTTACCAGCCCTGCACAGGATTTGGCTGCTACCACTTCATGCTGTGTAACTCTGTCCAGCAGAGGTATGTTAGGGCAAAGCTCGGGAGGAGAGGCTCTGTGATCAATATTGTGCCATGTGTTGCATATCACATCCACTTGTCAGATGAAAATAAAAAAATATATATATATATATATATATATATATATATATATATATATATATATATATATATATATATATATATGCAACAGAGGGAATAAATTATATGAAATGGAGGAAACATTAAAAACACAGGTGAACCAGCTCCACCTTACTTTAGCAATTAATTCACCAATGAAAAGGCGATTTAAAACAATATTTTTATTTAATTTCAATGTATTAAAAACGATTAACGTTTTTCTCAAAGAAATTATCAACGTTGTTATTTCTAACACTAAATTTTTAAATATAAATAGCATCCAATCATAAAACAATGGAATAATCTTCAAAAAATAAAGGACTTGTACTTAGTGTTTAAAGAGATAACCATTTGGCTCTTAAATGAATCAATTCAGATTTGGCATTCTAATAAACATGTTGGGAAGGAAAATTTCATGATCGTTAAATTGGATCCCAAGAGTCAATTTTGTTGTTACCTACTTACTGTGCTTATTTTTTTTACAGAGATAGACTTTCTGCAAACATTTTTTATTCTTTCTACATTTCTTCTTTCTGTACCCATGAAATTCACGTCAGTTCAGTACTGCTCTCAAGCGTTGTAGCATATTATATTTCCGTTTTTTTTTAATTTGAAGACTAGTAGCAATTCCTATAGTTTTCGCAGATTCAGCTACTACCGTTCCGGGATGTTAAAGAGAGACTGATATAGTGAAGACGACGAATATAATTGGTCTCAGGACCAACAATTGGGGCCTTCTGGTCGTGGATACTGGTGTAGAGAAGCTCTCACCAAGTCTAAAAACGAATAAACAGCCGCTGAGGTAGCTTCTGATCAGACGACAATGCGTGATTAGAAACTTTTAGTTTTCCATTACATGGAGTAGGAGTAAGTTGGAATATCAGTGACATTTGGGACACAATATCGAAGAAATTAGTGGAGTGCAGCGATTTAAAGGCTGTGGCTCTGTTCCAGTGCATCTATGAATAATTAATTTCGGAATATTATTATAAGTTTGAGGTTAATTAAGCATCCCTCAAGGCATAGATGAAGATTCTTATTAGTGATATTTTAGGTGAGCTAATTTTTGAGATTGTTTGATTAATAAAACTTAGAAAAAATATTCTTATAAATACATATATGAATGATATGCCAAGGTTTTCGTGCGCCCGGGACGGTCAACTTCTCTTAAGCCTCCATTTTAGGGTAAACAATATTCCCACAACACTGACTAAAAATTGGAATAGATTTTCTTTTTGTTAACTTCTGATTTTCTTTTGATAGCTTTTATTAATAGTAATGAGGAAGAAAAGTGGGATATACATTTCCAGAAAGCATCCCTTTTTATCATGGGGAGTTCAAGATACTCCTTTTAATGCCTATGCTCGTTAAAACAGGATCAGAGATAAATTGTAAGCACTCGACAATATTTAAGTTTATCCTTTTCTCCAGGTACTTTTCCTTTTGTTAACGCACTAAAATATGTAAACTGTGAATATTTAATTTTAGAAATTTCCTAGGTTAAGAAAGGACTTGTTTATAATAAAAAAGAAAGCTATAAAAGAATACAATTTTCATAGTCGTTAATGTCAATGGTCTTAAAACGAAGGGCAAGAAGCATAACAAACAAGAAAGACAGACTAAAATCGTGCAGACGCTAACTCAATGCAAATACAAATTTTCAACCCTATAAATTAATTTGGTGGAGCTAGCCAAAACTTTAAAACGCCGAAATTTCAGGTAAACATACCAAAATTTTGACTCGAATTTACCCATACTTTTAGAGTATCGTTCTACCTGGGGGAAAACCCTGCATACTGAATTTCAGCCCATTTTTCCCCAGTTACATTTGAACACCTCCAGCGCCTCCCAGGTCTCATGGAGTAGCTGCTTGTCTTTCAGTACCTCTGGGCCGGTCTCCGAACCGCCGTTTTCGGTAGTCCTGGGGATCTCTGGCTTCTCCCATCCTCAATTAATGCGATGATTCGCGCTACTAGCGTGGCATCCAATAAAATTTTGAAGAAAGTGGAAATAGCAACTAAATGAAAATAACGAATAAATTAAAAACAACAAAAAAACACATTGTAAGTATAGCACAATTCTAGTGTTCTGAAGACTAACTGAATTAAGTTTATTTGCAATACTTGGGCATTCGCAGGGTTACTGCAAAGGACGATAGTAATGTAAACACTATTAACCTAGCTTACATATGTGCTGGTTCAAACCCAATAATATGTCCTTAATCTGTGAAATTCAAAGTGCGTCGGGTTTTTTGGACTTCATTATTATATACATTCCTTGTAAAAAAAAAAAATAAATAAATAAAAACCTGTATCATTACAACCCATGAAGTGTCTTGGGTTCAGTACTTTGAAGGATCTGTTTCTAAGTAAATGTTTCTAAGCCAACAGTAGTGCTAGGAGGTGATTTGGCCGAAATTTTATATAATTTAATTTTATTTATCTTCGAAAAATGCTGAGTTTTCTAGTTAAAGTGAAAAATTAAAAGAAGATCCAATATTTTGATTTTTTTTTTCTCGTTGTGAAGCGGGAGGATGGCAAGGAGACAAACTGAAATATATATATAATCGTTGAGCAAGTAACTGCAATAATTATTTCCTGAAAACACACTTTCTTAACATTCGAGGACCGGACTATGAGGGCGGTCTCTAACTCAGGTAAAAATGTGACCATAATGGTAAAAGGTTACTTGTCAGGTAAGGGCTAATTGATTAATTGAAAAGCATAATGCAAATAATTCCAAAGCTGAAAGGAACGTTTGTAACTTAATAAATTTACTTTTAACAAATAAAAATTATAAATTGTAAATTATTATTATTAAATTTTTACCTACTTAACTTCAAAACATAAATACAAATAAAGTTTTACCCCATTTAGTTCATTTTTTGTTGATCGTAACAGCTACGGCCACGACATCAGAGAAGAATTCGGCTATGGCCGTGGCCTGCTATGCTTTATCTAAATTAAGTTGATATATATTTTTTAATTGATAATATAGCAATCTGTGAAGAATGATTATTCCAAAATTATGTAAGATTATGAATAATTTTTAATTACTTACTTTATCCTTAAAATTGGATACCTTTCCAAGGGCCTGATTTGTGATTACCATTATTTAATAATTAACAAAGATAATTATCCTACTCCTAAGTTTAATAATAATGCTAATCAAATTTATTGCTATCATGGTTAATGAAATATATTCACATTAATAATAGGCATGGTTACTAAAGAACAACCTCCTTCTTAACATTTATCTTTATTCATCAAAATTAAAATAATAAACTTTTACATTTAATTACATATAAAATAATAAACAATAACTGTTACAATAAACTGTTAACCATGGAATGATTCAGACAAGACTTAGCCATTAACTGTTCTAACATAAATCTCTTATCTGTAATAATTGGTGTTGATCCGGTTCCTGTCCGGGGTGGGAATCCATTAGTATCCTCTAATCGAATTTTGTCCTTCCTAGGCCTCCGCCGTTTTTTCGGTACGGTAGTCGGGATCCAAGATTGACAGGTTTCCTAAAATTGATTACGTCTTCCCGGATGGACCATCTCTTGCCTTTGCCAAACTGCCCACTTCTCGGTAGGTTTTAAATTAACTTATTTCTTAATCTACGGGTAAAGGTTGTGGTGACATCTGCCGTCGCCTGTCAGTTACCTTTCTATCTACCTGCTCGTCCCTTACCATCTTTTGTTCGAACCTTGTGCTTGTTATGTATAATTTGTGCCTAAGAATAACATTGTCCAAAAATAACACACATCAATACATATCAAGCCACAAATGTCGCGATTTAAAAAAAAAAAAAATGATTTTTTTAATTATTTTTCCGGTGATTTAGAAATTAATTGTAATACAAAAATATAATTTGTTTACAAAATATCGAAAATACGCTGGTGGCCACAGGGGATACATTTAAGAAATAGGTTATGGCACTTTTAGGTTATGGCACAGTATTACAACGCGAACATAAAGGTTAATCTACTCCCAAGATCTCAATCTTGACTAATTGAACGTGCTAAAGCTTTTTTAAAGTTAGTAATTCTTGATGTACTGATGTAGTAATTCTATTCCTCTGATTGTCTCTTGAAGGCCTTCCGATAATTTTGTTTTTATTAATGTTTTTTTTATTCTAATATTAGTTCTGGCAATTGCCAAATTCTCCTCTCATGACCTAAGAGTCTACGCGTTATGCGTCCTTACACAGCTTCTATTATCACTAACGCGACTGTGTTGGGGTGCTGAGATCTCTTTATGATTTCCTCCATACCCGGAGAAGAAGAATGGTCCGAATCTCTCCAGAATGAGTGTAAAGATTGTAATTACATGCGATTGTGATTCTGAGTTTGTTTTTTTCTGTTGATAAATGGATTTAATTTTTTTTAGTGAGTATTTGTATATTTTTACTAATGTTTATTGTCCTTGTAATGATCGTTATACCTTCATGACAACCGTCCTGCAACTTACCAAGCCCTACCTACTTTCAAAGGCTACCTCTTTGGGACTGTGATCAGGTTAGGTCTCCTGGGAGGTTTTCGCCGCAACCACATTGTCTTTTCTATTAACATTGTTACTGTTTAATGATTTAAGTGCCTAATTAATAGTAGCCACTGCACGAAGGCTTGTGCAATTAGAGAGCTTACCCGTGGATTGCATATGCAAGTAGATTATTTTTTCTTTAGTTTTTCAACTAAGGAAAATGTACCCCTCTGTACATATTAATCTTATAAATACTTATTATAGGTTTTTTTTTGGTAGTGGACGTTATTTTTGTAGTTTATTTTTTATTTCGTATATAATTCTTGTTTAATAAAGTTACATATTATTTTTTTTCTCTTAACCTGTGTTGTTTATTGAATGAACCTGGCAGAACGCTAAAATATTGTAATATTTTTCAAGGAAAAGTTGATTATCTAAATTTAAAGAAATAATAAAAATTTAATAGTGCAATGTTTTTATCATCATAATAGGTATAATATGCCTGGTATAAACTTAAATTCTAGATCTTAGTTTGAGATCAGATTCGAAAATAATGACATATATCAACTTTTTACACAGACGCAGATACCCACACCCATACACACGCATTAATATTTATATTTCAATTTTCAATATATTATCGCAACTGAAGTGTAGATAAATTTGTAATAAGTATTGATTTAATACTGCTCCTTGTAATAAATATGATGCTGAGATTTATACCAGGATAATAAAACCATTCAGAGGAGTCTAGTTGCTACATATCGAGGGGCGTTTCTTCACTCTTGGCTAATTCTTGGTCGCCTCAATGGCTCAGCTCTCAAGCCTTACAATCGATTTACTGTTTCCCTCAAACATAAGTCTTTAGGCATCGATTATTATCATTATCTTTGCTTCAGGACTATTGCTATTTTTGGTGTGTTAAATACTTTTCGAGATATTAATTTTTAAAAAATTTATGAAAAAATCTGGTATGGTGTGCGCATCACACAACTTTCTCCTAAGCTCCTTGAAATAAATTTTTAAAATTTCTAATCAGTTTCCATGGAAACATTTATTTTTCATTTAATTATATGAAAGTAGAAATTATTAACTACAACAAATTAATGCGTTTTTCGTCACTCTCCATTTCCTTCTACGGCTTTATATGCTAAATAATATTTTTTCTAAAATCTTTAGCTTTCCTACGGTATATTACACATCTATATACATGTATACTGAATGAAAAACAGTAAGACTATATTTGTATGTTTCCTAGCAGAGTAGAGTATATGCATAGTGTTTATGTTCCAGCATTTTCATGTCAATTGTCACCTTTTTCAATTCAATTGTAACTTTTTCCATTTCAATTTTAAACTTTTCCATTTCAATAGTAACTTTTGGTTTATTATTTTCAATAATAGACCTTTGGAATCGACCAAAGAAAATTTTTTTGTAACCCCCCTCAAAATTTGAGGTTTTACGTTTCAAGATACGTAGAATCCAAATATCGAATAAAAAAAAATCCGTCCGTCCGCCGTCCGCCGTACGCCGTACGCCGTCCGCGGCTTTTCTCCGAGACTACTGGATCGATTTTCTTGAGATTCGGTACCAATGTCACAGGTCACCCCGAGATGATCCTCGGAACTCGACATTACCATACGTTTGTTCGTTTCAAAATGGATTAGAGATCTCATAAGCCCATAACTCGGTCATTTATAAAGATAGAGAGGAAATTTAAGGTGTTTTGGAATCAGTGTAACAAGGCATTAAAAAAAAAAATAATAAAAAAGGAAAACAAAAAATCTATAATAATTGCCAATTAAAGGTCGTATATGCCCATAATTGACCATTTATAAACATAGAGGAGAAATGCAAGGTGTTTTGGAATCAGCATTTCTAGCCATTAAAATAAGAAAAAAGAAAAAAAACGAAAAATAAAAAAATCTCTATTTGTAAATGCTTTTGGTTTATTATTTTCAATAATAGACCTTTGGAATCGACTAAGGGAAACATTTTTGCAACTCCTCTTCAAAATTTGAGGTTTTACCTATCAAGATACGTAGAATCCAAATATCGAATAAAAAAAAATCCGTCCATCCGCCGTCCACATAATTTTTTTTTGTGCTTTTATTGTATTTAAACGAAAGAAGTTCGAAAAAGGAACTAAAAATCACTTAAATCGGACCATTATTAGCTGAGATATAGCGTAATGAACTTCGTAGACTGATTCTCCGGGTGGCTAGTCATCGTGGCCCTAGGCCTCCTGACTTATTTATTGGGCTTCTAACTTCCTTTTATTTCTTCTTCAGTTGTTGGACGTGGGCCGAGACTCGGATTGTAGCTATTAGCCGCCAAAACAGGGTAATGATTTACTAGATCAGGGTCATTAATAAAAGGGTCAAAATTCATTATATCATTTGAGCCCTGATTTCTTGAATCCTGGCCATCAGGTCTTGATTCATGGTCATCAGGTCTCGAGTCATGGTCGTTAGGTATCGTATCTACACTATTTCCTGAAATTTCTTCCTGCGAGTAAAGATTGCTGTTAAATAATTCATCAATCTTGAATGCTGTTGCAGAGATATCTACATAAGAAATAGAATCTCTCTTAGGTGGACGACAGTAATCATCACACCAAAATGTTTCATGGTCGCAATCTGACAAGTCGATATATCCAGTGTGATAAAATTTTTCACAGCTCAAACAAACCACTTTGTATTCTCCTTTCATCTTACAAAGCTTGCTGGAACAGAAGATCGGAATTTCTTCTTCTGAAGATTCTTCACTTGATTCTTCCTTCAATTGTTCAACGGACGTGTCAGTCGTTGTCGTTCATTTTATCTCATAGCCTGGGTTGCACTCGAAACTTTCGAATATTTTCACAATTTCAGCAGTGGAAGCAGCAAAACTTTGTTCTATCTCTGGGGTTCGAGTCGGAATGGCAGAGGCAACGAGGGTCACGGGGTTCCTGGACGAGAATACTCGAATTCGATTGGCTGTCATGTTCTCCCACCACCCGTTTATGAAGTGAGCATGAGTCGGCCTGCTCGGACTTGTCAGACAATACTCAGGCAAGTCGAACAGAGTATCAGTAAAACACAAATTAGGATTAGTACTAATTATGAATTCGTGTTAATTATGGATTAATTAATATTCATTAATACAAATTTACTGCATCGTGTTCGAAGTTATTAATACCGACTCGTTGACTTTGAAAATATTTCAAAGCTATGAAAAGATATTGAAAATATTTCATAGCTATGAAAATGTGGCCAGCGTGATACCGCCGTTTCGATTTATCGATATATTTGTAAATTTGTAAGTCCATTGATTATACAATCAGAGATTAACAATATATAGAATATTAAAAAGTTGTTTTGTTTACGTATAAAAGTTAAACTTTTTAAGGATCAACAGTTCGAAGTCCATAAGCTAGTCAAATATTAAGAAACCCTACTATTGGTGATAATTAAAAATTAGTTGTAGGAACTTGAAGTTCGAGTATGAATTCATGTTTAATTCATATTCATAAATTCAAATTTACTGCGACACTTTCGTAGTTATTAATACCGGCTCGTGTACTTTGAAAATATTTAAAAGCTATGAAAAGTTATAACCTCTTTGGCCAGCGTGATACAGTCGTTTCGATTTGTCGATATATTTTAGGGATTAAAAGTTCGATAGGAACTTAAAGGATTTAAAGTTAATCCTTTTAAGGCCAATATTTATACTATCAGAGATTAAAAATACGTACAACATTGAAAAGTTGTTTTGTTTATGTTTAAGCGAGATAAGGAAGGTTGGGGATTAAGAGCTCAAAGTCCAAAAGCTGTTATAGGAATAATGGGTTCTACTATTTATTTATATTTAAGGATTAACAGTTCAAAGTCCATAAATAAAGATTAATAAGCCATACTATTTATTTATGTTTTCGGGGTAAACAGTTCAAAGTGCAAAAGCTGTAATAGGACCAAGAGACTCTATTATTTATTTTATATGTTAGAGATAAACAGTTTAAAATCCAGCAGTGTTGTAGGATTAAGAAGCACCACTACTTGTTAATATTTTAGAGATAAACAGTTCAAAGTCCATATTTGCATTTCATCTGGGCATCATACAATTTGTCTATACATGATCCAACCTGTTTACATGTAGGTAAAGTTAAATATTGTAAAGGTTATGCAAGCATTGAGAAGTTTGCACAAACACGAACATAATGTAAAGATTATGCAACCATTGGGAAGATTACAGAGTATACAGTGGGTACCTAAGCCTCCATTGTATAAGTTAAGATTATATAACCGTTGGGAAGGTTACAGACTAAAAGTGGGTACCTGACCCTTCAAAAACACCATAAGTCTATCAAATGGTAGGAAAACAAAATGGCGGTGTAAGAACAATAAAATGGATGTCGGGCACACTCATGCTCTATAAAGTGGGTACTTGAAGCGTCAACAAAACCTCAAGTCTCTCAAACGGTAGGAAAACAAAATTGCGGTGTAAGAAAAACAAAATGGCGGCCGGGTACATTCATGCTCCAAAAGGTGATACCTGACCATTCAACAAAATATCAAGTATCTCAAACGGTAGAAAAATAATATGGTGGCCGGGTACTCTCAAGCTATATAAGGTGGATGCCTGACCCTTCTACAATACCTTTAGTCTCTCAAATGGTAGAAAAAAACAGGATGGCGGCCGGGTACACTCATGCACTATAAGGTTCAGTCGTGCACTATAACCTTCAATGGATGGAGGGGTAAACTTTGTGGACGGAGCATAGGTCAGGAGGTGCCGATAGCCACGTGACTAATCATTGTGGGCGGTGCATATACCAGAGGGTGCAATGCGGTCACGTGACTGGATTACGCGACGTAACATGTGGGGCGGAGCATAAACCGCAGGGTTCGATGGGTCACGTGACTAGATTACGTGATTAAACATGTGGACGGAACATAGACCAGAAGGCGCCGTGAATCACGTGACTGGGTCACGTGACTAAACCATGTGGGCGGAACATTGACCAGGAAGCGCCGCGTGTCACGTGACTTATAAGGAGCGGGGTCTGATGGTCGCGTGGACTAAAAAGGGGCGTGGCCCGATAGTTAAGGTACCACGTGATGGTTAAAGTAGGGTCGATGTGAGAACACGTGGCAGTTAAGGTTAGGAGGTAAAAATTCAAATTTCCCGACAAATGTCACGTGATCAAATGCTGGCTTCTGATTGGCTGCTCCTAGAAATATCCCAGAAGCCTCCTTTCTGTACTACTCAAATCTGATCAATCTTCAAGAGTTCTATTCAGTGAGTGCCATAGTTAACAAATATCGTAAATTAAAACAAATTATAATTGAACATTTTAATTAATTTTAATATGATTAACATGAAGAATAAATTATATTTTCTGGAACATAAATTATTTTCATTTAAATTTAATTGAATTATTGTACTGTTGTATAATGTTACTGTAATGTAATAAAAATTGTGTATTTCATTAATTTTATTCAACTATTATAACAGCGCACACTGGTCGCCTTTTTGCGAAAAAAACTACTTGACTTTAGCTGAATAACTCTTCAAGAGGTTTGTTTTGATGTATTGTTTAACGCTGAATCGAATGCAGCGAACCACGATTCAATAGGAGTTAAACATTTCAAGATATAATTGAATACATATTGAAAATAATTGGGTAAATAGAAATGGCATTTGAAAAAAATTATACGAATATTAATAAAATATAATTTAAAAAACTTTTAGCATATGATTAATATATCGTTTTATATTTTATATAAATTAAATATTAAATATTGTACAATATAAAATAAAAAATAAATTGCGTAACTATATTAATGTCAAAACATCTCGGAGATCGATAAATTTGCATGTTTTGGTTTGTCTTTAACTTATTGACAAACGCATCGGATGTCACTTGAAACATGTTGATGATATCCTCATTGATAGTGACCCTGCTGAAATTTCGGGAATGCCCTATTACAATACTCTCGATATTATTTTTCCTAGCTTCCTGGGTTTTTTTCCGCGAGAGTCCCATTAGGTTAAATGGTGGTTTAAATAGTGTTACCATGCAAATGAATCTTGTAGATATTATTAGGCATGCTTTACCATCCATGCAGTTGCACATACTGTTTTGCAGTTTCATGGAAATAAAATTGTGAGAAGGAATGCAGACATTTATTTTTTGAGGTTTATAGCATATTTGTTTTTATGGAAAAATTTGAAATGGCAATGTTGAAATTTACATTCAGCACCCCAAAAAGCATAAATAATTAGATTTTTAGAACTTCTTCAAATCTTTCCATTGCCTTTCTGGCTCCCATTTGGTTAAACTACATTGAGTCTCCTAATTTCGACTCATTTTCGCTTAAAAACAGAGGGACAAAACAAAAAAAAATCTTTAAAATAAAAATTGTAGGGAATTTTACATATATAGGGAATTAATACTCCTGTTTAATTTAATGTGAAATGAATCTTAGAAGATATTCAAATTAATGATTTCAAGTAATTAGCAAAAAAAAAAAAAATAACGCGTTTTTTGTATCTTTTTGATACTTTCAGAAAAACATTGTAGGTGGAAAAGTTAAAATTCGTAACGAGCACCGTAACAAACATAAATGAGCAAATTTTCAGAACTTCTACAAAACTTTCCACCGAGATCCCTTTCCGGAAACGTTCAATCAGAACAATACTTTTACGATTTAAAATCAAAATACCAACAGAGTTTGTAGATTTACGCGGCTGGATACTATTTCCTTACGTAAATAGAAGCCTATTAGGTTAAGAAAAACCAGTTAGAACGCTGCACTCGGCCGCATTCAAAAGATGCACACTTTTAAAAAAAGCTATTTAAACAATTTTAAAAATAATTACAAAAAATACATATGAAAAAGCTCTTCAACCACCCACGAATATCATATATGTCAAATAGATGTTACTACAGTATCAATGCGCATTCATAGATAAATTAGTAGAAATGAAGTGACTCAGAATTTTGACATCGAATTCCACTCTTCAGAGTATGATTTTTCATTGCTACGAGTTTGAACTAAGCAAAGACAACCGAAAAAATGCTATTTTATCCTTTAATCCTGGAAATGAACCCGTAAACTATTTGAAATGATGGAATATTTTTGAATCGGTATTTTGAGAGGGTTGCGCTTTAGTTTTTTTTTTCACGTTTTGACCACTGTGCGGCGTTTCGGGCTTATCGTTGCCCATTATCAAGTAATCATTATCTGCTTCTTTTACATCATATTTGTCAAATATGTAAAATATTGTCCTATTGCTCATAATTGTAGAAGAAGAATGTTATATGTCCATAGTAGTCCTCCATTTTCTATTGAGCTGTAATGAGTGATTTGTTTGAACTTTTCATTCACTCTCTAAAACTATGCTGGATGGCTACAGCTATTGAGGTGGTAGTGCTGCTGCCTTACAAAGCTCTGAACTCTGACCTCTTGTACGATAAAAATCTGAGGTCATTCAATGAGGGTGCTGTCTTCTCATTTTACCCATAAACTAAAATCAGGAAACGTTCCCCTGCTTGTACGTGGTCTGGATTGCAGCAAGGTCGGGGTTTTGGGAAATTGTTTTCGCAACATTCCATTTATCTTCATTGAAAAGAACGAAGTTGTAAGAGAGACACTTACTGTTAATAGCTTGCATTCGGGAGTATCTTGCGAGATGAATGTTCTCGCATCATTCAACGACGAATCGGTGTTGATGGTTAACATGTATCATAATCATAATGTTACAAAGGATATTCTGTCCTATTCCCTTAATTTATGATGATGCTTGTTCAGATACACCTAATAGTATTTTATGTGTCTAGATGTTTTAGAATGATGTACAGCCTTTAGTTGAATAAAAAAAAATCTCACTGCTATGGGTTCACCCCATACATAGGGTTCACTATCACACAAAGGCATAAGCAGCGACAAACGAGCTGAATAAGGAGCAAAAACAACAGTAAAAAGTTGTGACATACCTGACTAATATACCTGCGTGAAGATTCGCGTGGCAAAGTTTGTATTCCAGCTGCGAAATACGCTTCTAATTTTTCCTGTTATGATTTTTTGCTTTCTTTACCACATTTGTTAAGAAGGTATTATCATCGGGTTAAAGTTTCAATATGCATTTATCAACAGATCGTTAGGTTTCAGAGTCTCCTGAATCCAAAAAAAAATACATTTTCGGGCATTGGTCTGTGTGTATAGGTGTCCCGATTATGCCTTAAACGGGTAGACCGATAATGTTGATTTTTTTTTGTTTGTTTAGTTGTGTTTTGGCTTCCGATGATTTGTTGCCGAAAAGCTTGATTACTATAGACTGTTTCTCCAAAACGGCTGTAATGATTGTAATGCAAATTGCCTAAAATTCTCTCCTTAATGGCCTTTATATTTTCAAATATAGTACATTCCCGAGAAAAAATTGCAATCAAATTTATGAAGAAAACAATATTTTATCAGCGTCAAACTCTTACAAAAAAAGTATAAAAGAAAAGTATACATTTTGTGATAAATTACGGATAATTTCAATAAATCAACTATGGCTGTTGTATAATAATTTGAATACAATTTTATACATTCAGTAAACGATTTTTGTATCGGACTTTGCACCCAAAGAGGTAAAAGAAAAGACGTATGAGTGGGCTCACCAGATGTTTTATTTTTTTTTTACCTACATTTAAAATCAAAAGCTCTTCAATTGTATTTCAATAATACAGACCTGGAAAATCCTCGTCTTATCTCAAATATTTAGAGAATTGAAAATATTCATACGTAGAGAACTGTGGAAAGTGACAAAAGTCCTTGTGCATTAGTATAACATTATTTCAGATTACATATTTTAAACATTATTGAATACTACTCTTCAAAGTAAAGTCCGTTGTTTTCAACTGCTTTCGTCAATATGCCAGTAATTGGATTTGATGCCGGTACCACTCATTTGGTTTTGAGGCAAAGAATTCTTAACATCCAATTTTTACGGCCTCGTAATTATCAAAGATCCGACCTTTTGAAAAATGAGCCATTATTCTAAACAAACCATAATATCTGATGGTGCAGCATCTGGACTGTACGCAGGATGAGGCCAATCGATTACTCCTCTCAGTTCCGATAACTCTCCCTTGGTCAAACGAAAACAATGTGCAGGGGAATTGCCATGTTGCAAAACAGCTTGGCTCTTGTTGATCAAAGCGGCGTAATTTGCATTCAAAACTGCATAAACTCTGCCTAGCTGTTCACAGTAAATGTTCGAGTCCACTGCCCGACCATCACAAGCCCAAAATCCAAAACGCCTAAGAAATTCCAGCAAACACTAAGCACCTGGCCATATCCACTGCTTATGTTTGTTAGACTTTTTTAAAAATATACACTTTTTCCTACTTGTAATAATTTATTCCAGAGCCTGTTATCTTTCGGATTTTCAAGCAAAATTTTACACATACCTACTCACTGCTGGGCTTGGTTCTCATGGGTCGGACCTTGGACCTTCTTCTGATACTGAACGTGCGTTTTAAAAATGTGAATGACCCCATCATGAAATTAAAGAATTAGTCAAAGTAAACATTGACATAAATAGTAGAAACAAAAACATTCTTATAGGATTAATTATGATCTTAAGGTTGTGTTCATGCACGATAACTTTTGTAACAACCTAGTAGTATCATTACAACCTAATTTTTCCATAAAATAAAAGAGAAAGACATAGCTAGGTTCTTCTATTCCATAGTCGAACAACGTAAAATTATGGAGCTCCTCTCTTGTTAATTTAAATTACAAGTACTCAATCATGGTGTAGCCACACTCAAATCACAATAACTATTAACGTACACTACGGAAGATAACAAGAAAATAATAGGATAATCAAAACATGTTGAACAGGCAAGGAGCCATTCATTAATATTAAAAAAACATTAAGATTAAAAAAAAATTATGCTGATTCTGACAGCTGAATGTATCATGCAATTTTTCGTTAGGTTTTATTCTGCAAATTAAAATTGATTTCGAAAGTTCCTCACGATTCCTATGTTTCGAAACACACACAAGCCAATTTGTATATTATTTTATTTTGTCTAAATGAACCTGTGAAGTGTACATAGTTTTTAAGTTGATTAGGAAAAAAGTCCAGTAATGATAGCATTGAATTAGGACCTTCGATAATTTAACAATGGACATCAATATCTAGGAAACTGAAAATGTTAAAATAAATCGGTACGTGAGCGCGCGATTTCAAAATCGATAGTTTTTTCATAATCAGCGCTTTCGATAACCTGATAATGGATCTCAATATCGAATAGATTACAAAACGCTAAACATACACACTCAAATAATAAACTTTTAATATTTACATTTATTATTTGGTTTTAAAAAAATCAAATCATGAGTTTCATTAAACTAAGTCAAAAATAAAAGTATAATATCAATTTACAAAAATATAATATCAGTATAGGCTAGTAAATCTGGGATCCTGGTTGGAAATGTTGGAAAGCTGGAAATTGTTTTAATCTGTTCATTAGTCGTCAGATGACTCTTAAATCTGTTCATTAGTCGTAACCTAAGTTTGCCCAGTTCAAAGTGGTAGGCCAACCCAACGTTTGAGCTACTCATTATACCCAAAATTTAATGTTCTTTAATTCATAATAGAATTATACAATTTTTTATATTAGAATAATACAATTTTCGCTAGGGTTCATATATTTATATAGACCAAAAACTGGAGAAGGAGAGGGGGCGCGAGAGATTTTTGAACTTTTTTCAGTTTTTGGTCTAAATGAATATATGAACCCTAGCGAAAATTGTATTATTCTAATATAAAAAATTGTATAATTCTATTATGAATTAAAGAACATTAAATTTTGGGTATAATGAGTAGCTCAAACGTTGGGTTCGGTTTGGCTGAATAATCAAAATTGAAATTCGAATAACATCCGGACCCCACTTGAGACTAGAAAGGGATATCAGAGGAAAATTTAGGAGAAGTTCTAAAAATTTGGTTATTTATGTTTTGTAAGATACTGATTACGAATGTTCACTTTGTTACCTCGAATATTTCGCAAGTATAAAAAAATATAAAAAATTCCGCAAGTATAAAAAAACAAACATAACAAATATTTTTTGTGTTTTTTTTTTGTCCATACCTGGAAGCCCTGCATTATTCGAATAAATTTTAATATTTATTTTATACTAAATTAAATGAGAGAAAATTTCGTTCCATTTTGATTATGATGATTTTTTTGTTCGGACGCTCCGCTTTGAAGCGATTCGAAATTATGAGACAGAATGTCTGAATTAATCACTGAGCTACCTCTCGGAGGAAAGTTTTAGTGGTCATAAAAATTGGTTCATTTATGTTTTTTAGGGTACTGATTACGAATTTCAACTAATTCCAACTTCAACCATTAATATACCATAAGTTACCACTAATTTTTCCTGAAAAAAAAAGAGAAAATTTTAATTTAAACTTATACTTTGAAAAACGTATATTATAATATAGTATTATTCGAATAAATTCAAAATATTTATTTTTGTTCTAAATTAAATAAAAGTAAATTACCTACAATTTTGATTCTGAGGATATTTTAGTTTGGCTGCTCGGTTTTTAAAAGAGCGCAATTCTAAATTGTAAGGCATAATTTCGACATTGATTTGTTGTGCTTTTTTTTCTTTTATATTTCCGGGAAACATTATTGGTAACAGAGTTCAAATTCGCAATCAGTATCCTAACAAATATAAATGAGGAAATTTTCAAAACTTCTCCAAACTTTCCACCGAGCCTCTAGCTCAAAGGTTAATTTCGACATTCCGCCTCATGATTTCAAATTTCGCTCACTTAAAAACAGAGCAGCCAAACAAAAAAAAATCCCTAGAGTCAAAATTGTGGGTAATTTACTCTGTTTTAATTTAATATAGAACAAATATTTGAATTTATTGGAATAATACATGTTTTTCAAAGTATAAGCAAAAGAAAAAAAATTTTTTTTTTTTACAATTCTAGGAAAAATTTTGAGGTAACAAAGTTGAAATTCGTAAGCAGTACCTTAAAAAACATAAATGACCAAATTTTCAGAACTTCTCGAAAACTTTCCTCCATGAGCTCTTACTTTAAGATTATTTTAGACATGTCCAAACAAAAAAACAACAATAAAATTTCAGATAAATTGCCCTTCTTTGATTTGGTATAAAACAACTGAATCATTGATTATTTCAATATCACCTTTAAAGCAACAACAATTTTTAAATCCAATATTTAGGTAAAAAGAGGAACCCGTTGGGCAAACAGTTGTTCGTCTCTGGTGTGGATGGCAATGACAAATCCCTTTGATAAGTATTACAAAATCACTCGGGAACGGCCAATTCAAGCGCCAACGAAAACATCGGCCAGTACTTTCACGAGTGCACAAACATTCACAAATACTCCGGTCCACACCTGTGGCAAACGATTTTCCACTGGTGTGGAGCCCGTGTTGTGCAAGGAGGTGATGTCTTTATCCACACTCAACAGCCAGGTTCTTTCCCTAACCAAATCAAGGGCCAGTGTCGATTTAGACATTTTAGGCAATTGAAAATTACATATTCTTAAAATGTATATCATGCCTTATGGTTTAGAATAAATTTTAATCAACATAAATTATAATAAGAATCCTTAGGTTTTCCGCTTCTCGGGATGCTATGAGTACAAGTTAGGATTGATTTACTCTATATTAAAAAAATAAGATAATTATCAATTTCAACTCATGGCCTTGTTTTATGAATTATTTACTCTCCACCTATATAAATATTAAATTAATGGTTACTCATCCAGTTAATGTCCACCCCAGGTTGATTGAAAAAAAAGTTGTTCACATGGTTCTGAAACTACGCTTATTTTATATGATAATCATGGGTAGTCAAAACGATTGAGAGGGCTAATGAATGGGAAATTTCAACGAAAGATAATTTTTTTTAATAATAGTTTTGGACTCCAAAAGAATCAAAGGATATTTTGAAAAAAAAGTTAGCCAAATACCATATGTGGTATGGTACCTATCTTCGCAATGAGTGAATACTCGGTAAAGAAAACACGAAATCAACCGAAAAGTAATACATTGAATGTATTTTACATTACATTCAAATATAACATCTGATCTAATTCACAATTATTACAACTTTTTGGTACTTAAATTAATTAATAAAGAGCTAATAGAAAAAAAAAATTCCAATTTAGACAGAGCTAAAGAGGATTTAGCTTAGTTTCGGGTCTTGAGAACGGTATTAATAATCTCCGCTTATCTCGGTGCTCCCATTAATTCAATGAGATGGAGAAATGCTCCATTCGAAACCTCAATTCAATGAGATTATATTAATCAATTTGAATTAATAAAGGAAGAATAACATTTTGAAGAATTGATAACGATAATAAATTCAGAGGAGAAAATTGCTGTTGAAATAACCGCATTGAAATACCGATCTCCTTAACAACTCCTCGTTTTATTTTCACTGTATCAATAAGCATGTCAAAAGAAATAATTCACTCATCATTCCCCTCCCAAATAAAATAAAAAATACGCTGTATACAATGAGCCATTACAACACCTTCTGATTGTTTTGACACTGACTTCACTGTCAAACAAAAACAAGATTTTGAATCTTGAAACAGTTACAGTTGTTCGTAGGAGCATATTGTTTTTCATTTTTTAGGTACATTTCTACTTCAATGACTAGCTGGTTACCCGTCCTTCGTACAGGAAAGATACCTTACACTCATCACGATTCTCAGCGTTACCCTAAAAACACCGGGAGAGATTTTATCATTTCTATGACCGTTCTCGTTCGCTACGGATGACCGGGACCTACAACACAACGTGAATATCATGCAGGAAGAGTTGAGGAGCATTAACATGGATATTAATCCAGATAAGACCAAATGCATGAGAATAGGAAGACGTCCTCACCGTGTTATGAGAATATTGAGACTGAAGGGATCAGTCCTAGAACAGGTGCAGGATTTTAAATATCTAGGTGCCTGGATCAACGAAAGCGGCTATATTGATGGAGAGGTGTCGCAAAGGCTGGGAGCAGCTGGTAGATTGTTCAACGCAATCCGGAAAGGTTTTCTCAACAAAAGAGAGGTGACGAAGAAGACGAAAATATCCGTCTACAAGTCTACGTTCCTGCCCATCCTATCTTACTCCTCCGAATCATGGACCCTTACCTCAAAACACAAAGGGCAGATCCAGACAATGGAAATGAGATACCTAAGAAAGGTTGAAGGAAGGACCAGAAGAGATAGGATCCGCAACACGACAATAAGGTCGAACCTTGAGGTACAGCCGGTAGAAACCACTCTTGAAGAAAATAAATTAAGATGGTTTGGGCACCTCCTGAGGATGAGCACGGAGAGAACGGCCAGGATAACGTATGAGACGAGAGTAGACGGAAGAAGACCAAGAGGAAGACCACGGATCACCTGGGAAGAAGGTGTGCGGGAGGCGTTCAGGAAGCGAGGGCTGGACTGGAGCAGGAGGAGAGAATTGGTTCAAGAAAGGGACACTTGGGTCAAGCTCTATAGAGGGCATCCCCACACTGCGCAGCAGTAGAGAGGGAAAGAGTATGATTTTGATGATGACCGTTCTACACATTTTAAATATTGTTTATTTGGTAGAATATTAAGTATTATTGTAAACTCTTATAAATAATGTATTAATTATAGCATAAAGTATAATTATATATTAATTAGCATAATTATATAATTTAAAAAGCCGTATGCAATAGGTTATTAAGTATGATTTTACTGGAGAGCCATCTCACTAGCTATGCTGTGAGTCCTTTTCCCAGGAGAATTGAGAAAAAAACTGATGGATTCCCTGACACTGGAGCAGGCATAACAACAAATGCATCCTTACCGGCTTTTTTTTTTTTTTTTTTTTTTTTTTTTTTCCCCTACCTGACCTTTCGGTCATACGGGGTCGTGGTGGCAGTGGGGTATTACGCTGGGGTAGCGTATGCCACTGCCACCAATAATCAACACATTTATTTACAAAATTCTTATTTTACATTTTCTCTGAGGGTATTATATTTCTGGGTACAATTATTATAATTTCCCGCTACTGTGGTGCAGCCCGGTGTGCGTTTGCACGCCTTAGGGCTGCACTTTGTCTGCTACTACGGAGCAGCCCGGTGCGCAGTTGCGCACCTTAGGGCTGCTCCTTATCCTCTCCATCCGTCCGGATCCCTTCTTCAGCTCCATCCGTCCGGATACTGGTCCAGCCCTCCTGGTCCACCGCATCCGTCCGGATCCTCTCACTGACTGCATCCGTCCGGAAGCCGGTCCAGCCCTCCCGGCCCACCGCCTCCGTCCGGGTCCCATCAGCCATCCTCAGGCTCGCCGACGTCGGGTGGTCTGGCCCTTCCCAGTGTGAAGTGCTCAGGACCCACCACCTCCTTCCACCCGTACACGAAGTCCTTGAAGAAGGGGTACACCTGTTCCTCCATCAGACGGGGGAAGTCCGACTCGGCGAGGACGAAGATCCCGGTACTTCTCGACAATCTGGCTCGGTGTCCTTCTACTGCGGTGCAGGACACGATCACGTGCTCTGCAGTCTCAGGGACTCCACAGGTGGGGCACCGGGGGTCTATGTCCTTTCCATGTTCCTGTAGTTTCCTCCGGAAACCTCCATGCCCTGTCAGCATCTGCGAGACCCAGTAATCAGGGAGGACCCATCTTGCCTTCAGCCTTTCTTGGACGGTGGGGAAGAACTTCCTTAGGGTAGCTCCCTTCTGACTCCCTACCCACCGTTCATTCCACTCCTCGATGGTATCCTCCCTCAATATCTTCTTCCATTGGTTGGGGTTCTCGCCGATTCTGGTACGGAGTCCCTCCGGTAGCGCGTCGAGCCCCTGCCTCTTCACATTATACTTTATTCTGTCCTCCTTGAGGACGAGGTCTAGGGGCATCGCTCCGTCTAGCACCTGCACCGCCTCATGCGACACCGTTCTGTATGTCTTAGTGACCCTAAGCAGAGCCAGTCTCTGGATCGTCGCCAGTCTCTTCCTCTGCAACTGCGTGAGGTGTTAGCTCCATGCTGGGGATGCGTACCTCAAGATACCCATGACCACGTCCTTGTAAATGGTCATTGTAGCTGGGTATCTGATGCCCCAGAACGCACCCCCAATCCTGTACAAGCCATTTATAGACCGGGTCACCCTATCCTTCAGGTAGTCTAGGTGAGGGATGACATCGAATCTTCTCCTCATCTTCATTCCTAAATACGTCACCTCCTCACCCATCCTCACTCTCTGGCCATCTATCTCCAATATGATAGGGTGAGCCCTGTCTGTGGAGCCTCTTACGAGCATGGCTTGGGTCTTGGCTGCGGCCATGCTAAGCTTCCTCCTCACGCACCATTCTGACACGAGACTGGCGCATCTCTCTGCCTGTGTTTTCAGTCTGGCTCTGCTATCCTCGGCCACTATGACCGCCAGGTCGTCGACGTAGGCCGTGGCAAGGAACCCTCTCTCCTCCAATTCCCCCAGCAGCTGGTCGAAGACAAGCTTCCACAGGGCCGGACCCAGGACAGAGCCCTGCGGACAGCCTCTCTCTATCCTCCGCTCTACCTCGTAGTAGCTACCTCTGATGTTTACGCTCCTGAACTACTAACGAGGGAGTACAAATTGCTGGAGGTGTCGAACTCCTGCAGCCGCTGGAGCACGTAGAGCCACCATACACTGTCGAAGGCGGAGGATATGTTGAAGAGCACCAACATGACATATTTCTCCGCTCTCTCCTCCACGTCCCTACGCACTCTCAGCAGCGCATCGGTGGTTCCCTTGCCACGGGTCGAGCCGAATTGCCGTGGATGGCTAGCTGCACTGAGGATCGGTCGAAGACGCGTGACGATCAGTTGCTCCAGGACTTTGCTGACGACAGGGAGGAGGCATATCGGCCTGTACGCCTTAGGCTATGCTTTGTCCTTCCCTCCTCCCTTGTAGAGCAGTCTCAAGTCTGCGATCCTCCACTTGCTTGCAAAGTGACCCCTCTCCAAACAATCATTGAATATCTGGAGGAGCTCCTCCTCAACGTATGGGGCACTATTCCTGAGGACCGTCTATTCCGTCCAGTCCCGGAGCTCTCCCGATCCTCTGCTTCTCCACGGCCAGACGAAGGTCCCATATGTCCCATGGTGGGCATAGGTCGGTACCTGGTGGGTATACCGTGGTGCGTCTCACCATGGCGTCTATCTCGCTGTCCTGGGACGGGTCACCCCTGGGGTATGTAAAATCTACGTACATCGATGCCGCTTCCTCCAGGGTGGTTGCCTGGGCTCCTCCTACTCTAAGGAAAGCCATCATCGTGAGAGGCTTCACCTTGCCCAGTGCCACCCTGTACGGTATTCCCCAGGGGTTCTTCTCCGTCTCTGCAACGATGAATTCGTCCCAGGACCTTTTCTTCTGGTGACGCACGCCGTTTCGGTACACTCTATACCTACGCTTAGTCTCTTCGCGGAGTGCAGGTCTCAACTCGTCGTTTCTGCACTCCTGGTACCGAGGCCTAGCCCTGTAATACTCCCTCTTCACTTGGGTCAGTCCTGGCGTCCACCATGGGACCGGACGTACTCTCGCCCTTCGGCGTCGGAGGGATGCACTCGCCGCTTCCGTGATGGCGCCCGTCAGCATTGCCACCCTATGGTCAATACCTAACTCCACCTCCATCGGCGTCATCTCCTCCCAGTCTCTATCCGCGAGTACACCCTCCAGTTCACTGGAGAAGGCCCTCCAGTCCGCCGATCGGGTCACGAAGCCCTTTTCCACTTCTAGGGCGTTCTCGCCTTCCTCCTGCACCACACTGAATGCAATGACCCGGTGGTCGGAGCTCGTGTCAGACCGTAGGGTCCAGTCCGCAATGCGCCGCGCCATTGTAGCCGTGGCGAGTGTCACGTCTATCCAGCTCTGACCCCTCGCTCCAACAAATGTGGGGCCAGAGGGCTCGTTAACGATCACGAGCTGACACCTCGCCAGGCTCTCTTCTACTGCTCTCCCTCTGGCGTCTGTGCGCACAGAACCCCAGGCCGTGCTCCACGAATTGGTGTCGGAACAGACTATCGCGTATCTATACCTTTGCGCGACAGCCTCCACGGCAGCTAGACTATCCTCGACGTTAGCCGGTCTCGGCGGTATGTACGTGGACACAAAGGCGAACGTGATGCCGCCCCATCTTACATAGCATGCCGCCTGATCTGCCGTGGTGAAGTTCTTCAGTTCCATCACGTCGAAGGCAGGATTGACAATCACTATTGCCGCTCTGGGCCTCCTCTCTCCACTGCTCATAGCAACCACCCTCGACGCTACACCAAATCCAACGACCACATTCTTCCGACAACATGGCTCTTGGATCGCCATGATGTCAACGTTCCGGGCGAGAGTACGTAACTCATCTGCGACCATTCGTCTTCGGCCCATGTTGACCTGCAGGATCTGCAGGCTACGCATACCGGGTCCTCTTCGCCAGTCCCTCCATCATCTCCAGGTGTATCGGGCACTCCCTGCTGCCCGCACAATGCTGGAGGTCCTTCCCCTCTCTGCCCTTCGCTTTGCAATTCATGCAGCAAGGGGCGGCTCCTCTGGTCCTCCCCGGGCACTCACTTGCCTTGTGCCCGGTACCCGTGCACCATCTGCACGCAATCTCCTTGCTGCAGGACTTTGCAGGGTGGCCATAGTCTTGACACTTTAGGCAGAGCGGGGGGTCGAGGTAGTCTCTCATGGAGAGGCTCCACCATCCTCCGCTGACGTCCTTCTCCGTCAGCTCCATTAATGCCAGCCTAATGGATGGGTGGGTCTCCATCACCCAACTCTTCGTGAGTCCACTTCTCACTGGAGTGGAGAAGCAGGGTCTCATCCACCCCCTCCTTTCCTTCTCCTCACACTTAACCTGCGGGATCTTTCCCCACAGGTATCTCTCCAGGGTCCCTTCCTCCCAGTGTTTGGGGACCTTTCTAACCTCTATCCGGGGCCACCTAGTCTTGGCAAGGCTTACCTTGAGCCCCTTTTCCGCCATTTTGCTCCAGATTAAGATTTTTCTGGCCTGGTCGGCCCCTTCCGTCCTTACCAGGACGGCACCAGACCTAGTCACTTTTTCAATTTTTGTTGTGGCCCCTAAGGCCTCGAGCTCCTCCTTTGTTGGCAATTGTTCATAGATCTTGCTGGGGGACCAGATACCATCGGTCCCCTTCCCCTTCACCGTGATGTAGGTGACTATCTCCTCTTGGGGTTTGGGAACCGACTTTAGGGCCACTTTCCCCAGCACATCCGCAAACGTCTTCCTTCTGGGAACCTTCTCCCTGTCCTCTTCTGCCCTAACTCTGGGTCTCGGCCTTCTCTTCTTCTTCTTCGCCTCTGTCCACGGCTCCTCCTCTTCCTCTTCGGTTGTTTCCGTGACCAAGGTCACGCGTCTAACCGTTTCCTTTTCTTCTTTCTGGGCCTTAGGAACCTGTATCACCTGCTTCCTAGATGGCCCCGCCAATCTTCCAGGCTCCTTCCCTTTTCCTTTCCTCTCTTCTGCCCGGGTCTGGGCTGTGTGTTTCAGAATTTGGGTCTCCTCCTTTGACAGCTTTAGGGTGTCGATAATCCTGTCGACCCTGTGCACAGTTGGGGATACCCACTTCTTCATTTCTTCGTCATAAGTGGCTCCGACGGCTTCACTTATAGAGTTGGCCACCATCGGGGCAACTACCGCCGAGACCTTAAGGGCTATGACCTCGTGAAGATAATCCGTGGATAGAGCCTCTCTAACCACGTGTTTCACGAGCTGGGGAACTCCTCTCCACTTCTCTTCGAGGGCCACGATCATGTCTCTCATCTCCGTGACCCTCCCGTTCAGGTAGGCCTGCTGATCTAGGGTACACTTAGTCCTTTTGCGGAGGTACTCCATAATGCCCTCCGCTGCTTTATAGGCCTTCGAAGAGGGCCTATCCTCGTCTTCCTCTCGCGATGGGGGGTTTCGTTCCTGGCTCTTTTGGGCCTTCTTGGGTTCTGAGGAGTAACCTTTGGACCCAGGTTATCCTCGGCCCCCGTCTCCTCGTCCGTATCCTTATAAGACTCCACGTCCGTCGAGGTGTACGTCCTAGCCACGCCAGCGTATGAATTTGAGGATTTAACCGCCGCCATTTTGTTCTCGAGGTCCATGTTAGCGGCCATTTTGACCATCCTTTGTGGTTTTGGTGGCTCTTCTAACTGATCCATCAACAAAAGCTCAGTATTTTTCGGTCCCTCGACCGGAGTTTCTGAATCTCCCATTTACGTAATAAATTACGCGAAATATGGGTTTCAAAAAAAGGTTTTTAACTGTGCGATTCCCGCGCGTGGTTCTCACCTTTCCGCACTTAACCTAACTTATAACTATTATCGGTCAAATGACCTCCTGTCCAGCGCTCATCAAAAGTCAAATCAAAATAAAAACACAAAACATAAAATAAACCCTATAACGGGTGAAAAAACTTATAAATTTTTTGACCCTCCTGTCCTCCGGGCGTCCCGATTCGCCACTTAGTGTCCCTCGGGAATCACCCACGCGCACTCACTCGCGCCAGCACACCGATAAACACAGACAAGTTAAATACACGCCTTACCTCACCGGTGTCTGGGAGCAGACTGAGCTCTGAGTAAAACTACAATGGGTGGGGATAATCCCACGGAACGGCCAGACGTAGGTCCTTCTTCATCGACAGCCAGAACGCTACTCGCATCCTTACCGGCTGATCTATGCCCGAAATGTAAAGATAGTAAGTAGTATGTGGGTGGGTCTGAAGCCTCCCTATCCTGCACTTTCTCTCCCTGCCCTTTTCCCGCTTCCTCTCACATCCTTGAAAAATTCCACATAGTTATTTTACTTGTAACTCGTAATTAAAAAAAAAATGACATTGTTCTCAAAAAAAGATATGAACGCCCGTGTCAAAATGGCGCCCAAAGAACAGCCGAATTCGACTGGAGTTAGTTTTATGGTCACTATAATTTGAGTCCTGAATTGCAGAAACACCACATGTCCAATTCTAAAAAGAAGTAGGGAAGCCCAAAAAACATATTTCCATCCTCACTGTTGGATTCGATGGGCTGATTTTTTTTTTCTTAAACGATTATATCACAAATATCTAATTACAATAACAAAACTAATCATTTTCACCGTAGTTTGTTTAAAAAAAAAATATTTCAATGCAATGGACTTGTGTGGTTTCTGAAAATCATTGAAACATTTGCAGGTATCCCTGCATATTTAAAGTCAATAGTGATCATAGATAAAAATAAATGATACAATGCTGCATAAACTTGTTTGATAAAGGGTATATAATGAAAACATGCATTAAATATAGCATTAAAAATCTCATTCGTCTTTTTCTATGTTGAAATGTCTTTTAATAAAATTTATTTACCTACTTATTTATCGGAAGATTTAATTTTTTAATATCTATCATCTTTAAAAGTTTAATACAGAAGGTTATGCCTTGCTGGGATCTTCAGGTATAGTTCCCATTTCTATTATTAAAACAAATGTATGAGATTTTAGCTCATCAATGTCCTTTTCTACTTCTGCTGCATCTAAATGCTCTTTTGAAAATTGAAATTCCATATACTACGATATGGTGAATGTAATTTTTTGTTTCAGTGGGATTTTCCTACCTTTTATTATGGCCTACCTTCCTATTTCCCTACTTTCTCATGGTAGAATTTAAACAACTGATTTTTATTATCTAATATATCTAATATATATCAAATATATCTAATATATATCTAATATATATCAGATGATAAAAATTTAACTTGAACTTTAATCTTGGCACTTGATTTTAAAATTAAGTTTTCATGTTGCTTATGTGTAAAAGTACGATCTTCCGTTCGCTGTTGTCTTTTCACGACATGAAAACATCGATCAGAAGAGAAGAAATAATCACTTCTATGGAAGAAGTAATGCATTATCATTTCTTCAAAGAGACCTTTAGCGATTAACATTAAAAAAACTATAGCAGGACAGTGATTTGTGTTTTGACCCAATGTATTGCAATTATTAGAAAATAATCGAAATTGTGTACAGAAATAATCTTGTTAATTTAACATTTTTAACTTCCAAACAAAATGAAAAATTCTGGCATAAAAACCTAGCGGCGATTTTAAAAACTAACACACATGAATGGCAGATAGCACACAAGTCCAGAATATGTGTTCTTTCTGAAATTCGCGTAAACCTACAACTGTTGTAACTAATCTGTTTTTCAAAGGACATCTATGGTTTCTGTGCTTATTAAAATTTTATGGACAAAATATTATGTTAAAATAAAAAAAAAAAACAATGGACATGTGATGTTTCTGAAATTCACGATTCATTTAGCATTTGGCTTAATTTCACCATAATTTGCCGTTTATTAAAGCTGGATAATCTTAAAATCAGAAAACATAGTTGGAAATTCATCCTCATGAGAAAGAAGGTTGTAATTAAACGACCAACAATATCGAACAATTCTTAATTATATAAGTTATGTAACTCTATATATTTGACCAATAATTCCCAAGACTTGGAACCATCGACTGTTAATTGGCGCTCCGAACAGGGACAGCATGCATCTACTTCACACTGTGATTAGCACTGTATCTCTGTTTCCTGAAGAACTTAGAAGGACTATTTTCCACTGATCTCAGATTTTATTTTCAAGCCGGCCCACTGGGTTTTTAAGGTATCCTCGCTTCAGGTTCTCAAAATATAATGAAAAAAGTTATTAAATGAAGTACTTGCACTCTTCAACAAAGGAGCAAAATACGTTGACTAATTTTAAAATTTTGAAACTGTTGATAAGTTGTTGAATTTCATCTAATATATTTTTAACGGTAGTAGATCAATAGAAGAATTCAATTTGGATTTATTAGAAACTAAAATTAAAGAAAACGAACACTCGTTGAATTTCCTCCTACAGTTTGATAGTCGATGAAATTTGATCAAATTCTGACTTCATATCAATAAAACTATTAAGAGTTAAATCGAGACTAATACTTCAAATTCTTTAATGGATTGACATTTAGTTTATTCTAAGTGCAATGACATATACATTGCATGAATCTACGATTACCGGTATTGCCCACTGTCTACGAGATTTACATCTTAAAATTTTGATCAATCAACATCGGCACCAGGAGGAGGGCATGAATAACCATACCGACTGACGAGTTTTTCTGTTTTAACTCCATTACCAATCCTATATCTACCAGCTCCAAGGACTTTATTTTGATTGCTTCGGTTGCATACATCCTGGACAGAGCGTTATATTATTTGATTCTCTCTCTTGCTCATCATAATTCTCAGTTAATAATGGTGAAGTTTATTTCTTTTGAACTTATGAACAACTATACAATTATTTTGTTTAGAGTATTTTTTTTACGGCCATTATATATTCAAATCAATGGAGAATTATTCGTTTTATCGCTTAGTAATTTAATATTATTTTTAAATTAATAACTTAATTTTTGGAGTAGCATAACTGAAGTGGTTATTTATTTTTTTGTTTTATAATATTAATTGATTTGTAACATAATTCAATCCTATTTCCATAGTGTAGATTCATTTAATGTTTATGGTTAATTGTTCATTTTATGTATATATATATATATATATATATATATATATATATATATATATATATATATATTTATACACATATTTTTTTACGTTTAGTTTATATATTTAGCATTAAATTTTACTTTTGTTGTAATATATTGAATTCGTTCTGATTTGTTTGTTTACATTTAATTATTATGCTTGAATCATTTATACTTCTAGTACCTCTTTTCGCAGGAGATACTTACTTAACTCTAAATTAACCTAAGGATCTGCAAAAATTTACAGCGTTAGGAGATGTCTGTGCAAGGATAGGGCTCCGCGCCATAAGTCGTGGAGAGACAAACTATCGTTTATACCGACTGCGATCATCGATGCCCTCCTCCTGGTGCCGATATTGTTTGATCGAAATTTGAAGACCTAAATCTTGAAGACAGTGGTACCGGTGTGGATTCATAAGGTGCCTTGTTATTTACTGAGCCCTAAACAGTAGTACATGCTTTTACTCTCTCTCCTATCTTAATATTCTCTCTCTCATTCTGTGTTGTGTTGGTCTATTATTATACGAATAGATAATGCACCTACATTTTAAAAAAAAATAAATAAATTAAAATGTAATATTATAATTTAACCAATACTCTATAATATTAATTGATTGAATTCAAGGAACAAACAATAAAAGCAAAATAGAAATGTATTCTCTTTGGCAAAATACAAATTAATATTGTATCCGCTTCAGCTTACCTCCCACCAAAAATTATTTGATTTTATTCCTCCTGATCTAACGGTGTCAAAGCAGCAATCAGAGATGCGAGTCAGGTTGCGTTAATATGCCTCCTGAAGTTCTAACAGTGACTATTCGTACAATACCATCATGACCTGGATGTAATTCCCAAATCATCTACACGGATACTCTGTGGACTAACGCTTCCAAAATATTTTAGCTGAATTTTGAATAAGAAGCCATCGGTTTAGTAAATTAGATCTTACATCGAATACGTCCCTTTTGGGACGGAAAATGAGCGCAAAACCGATGAGGAAGTGTCCGGGTGTCAGGCAGTCATAATCATCTGGTTTAGATGTCATAGAACAAAAATGTCTGTAGTTCATTATCGTTATGTTTCCGTTCGTTATCGTTTCGTTCCCTCAAGCAGTTCCCTCAACTGCTTAGCTGTTCCAACGAAATTAGTACGCAGTCGGAATAAACATCAGATGGCAAACCTTTCCTGGCTACAAACCTGTCAAATGCAGCCAGAAACGTATCCCTCGAGAGTGTAGACATAAGCTCTAGATGGACAGTTTTAAGCTTTAGGCAATACAAATAAGCTTAAATATGCTTTACTGATCGGTGCATTACGTCTCGGGCTCTGAATGATAATAAACGGGCCTGCGAAATCTATCCCTACCGCTATAAGCCGGCGAACTCGTGTAATTTATAAGAAGGTCTGCTATGAAGGGATTATTCGGTATAGCCTTCAGCTTGAAGCATTGCAAACATGTTCAAATTCGTTTTCTTATGAGACTCCTAATCACGAAGATGTAATATTTTCTCAAAAGTATGACTGCAAAGCTATAGAACGTAGAAATAAAATATGTTCGGTGGACGTGATCGGTGATAAGAGATTAGTTTGGCCTTGGGGCTAAGTAATATTGGAAATTTGGTATCATAAGGTAGTAATGTATAGGAAAATCTGCCACCCACTCTAAGGATCTAATATGAGTCTTCAAATACTGCCCACATTTTGAAGTGCGATGAAACAGACTTATGGCACAGATAATCATTATCTTCTTGAAAATATTCCCCTTGAGCTTCTCCTATGAAATTAAAGATGGCATGTTATAGTTCATTCCCAGATAATGGACCGTACGTTTTATTCTTTTTCTGTTGGGAATCGTAGATAAAGCGCAACAAGTAAGCTAGTTTCCTAGCTAATGGTAAAAATTTCGTGAATGACCCTATGAAAGAGATCGTGAGTCCTGTAGTTTTATGAGTAATGATCAGAAACTGCCCTAAAAGTTTATGTTTCGGCAAGTTTTGAACAGCAGATGGAGTGGTTGGGATAACTAAGAGGAATTCCCGAAGCCAGTTGGGTCGGAAGAACTCCTCTTGAAGCTAAAGCGGCAGGATTCTGTTGAGATGGTTCATGATGCCACTGATGAGGTTCCGTATATGTTAGAATGTAACCTGTTCTATTAGGTACGAATGTCTTGAGTAGCTGGGTAACAAGCCGCAGCCAATCAAGTTGAGTCAGTGAAGATGTATATATCATTTATCGAGCTAGAGTGGCAGAAATCCGAAAGGGGTCTGATTAGTTTACCGAGTAAATATGCTGCGCAGATCTCTAGTCGGGGAATTGAAATAATCTTCGGAGCCAGTCGAGTTTTAGGTGTAAGCAAATACGGGTGGGTAATTGCATTCGCGATGATAACATAGGTAGATTACGGCCATATAGCCTTTTTTCGATGCATACTAATGTCAATTTGCCATCTGATGTATGAAACCAACGTGGAATATCAACATCTTTAATACTTGGTTAACAGAATCGCTATTGAAATTCGGACCAAGTTCCTACAATACACGATGGTGGGGGATCTTCCCAATTTCATTTTAATGACAAAATAGATTAATTATATCTTTGCTGGAAATATGATAGGGACAAGAAAGCTGAGAGGTTCAAATAGTCGTGCATATTTGAAGATGGTACATAATATTGAGCGTTTTGTTGCTCTTGTGGTATTTATGCTTACATTGTAGCGGATGCTCGGTTTGAGCAATCCAGTGCATACCAAGTGCATTTGGTCACTCGATTATCTGGATCCTGCGTTTTGGTTACTTGTTTTCCTTCTACATTTTCTATTTGTTTTTCATTCTTTAATAAATAATTTAGCCCTGCCTGTACTTCTCCATAAAAAACGGGCTAAATTATTTACAAAAGGTTTGAATGACATATTTAAGAAAATTCAAGTTATTAGGGATGTTGCTAAGTCTGCAGATGGCATGACTAAATTTTTGGCCTTCAAAGGAAAATTTCGCTCTCCTAACAATTTATTCCAAAATTATAATAGCTGGGAAATTTTATGGGAACTCTTTTTAATGAATTAGTAAAAGGAGTTTCCAATAGAGTAGAAATATTTGAGGAGGTTCGATCTTGCTTCTTTGAATTTAATACTGTTTATGGAAACATAATGAATCCGATTCCCACATCGACTATCGTACCTATCGGGATTACTTCTTGAGATCCAAACGTTCGGCGATAAATTTATTCATGGCCTCTATGGTTCGACGCAGACTCCCCAAAATTCGCATACCAAAATTCAAGGGTGACTTATTGGACTGGGTAAGTTTTAGGGTCATCTTTATGTCAATAGTTCATTACGAGGGACCATTAAAAGAAATAGAATTTTAGTCGATCTTTATGTGGTGAGTCTCTTCATATAGTTTCGTCATTCTCACTATTTGCAGACAATTCTGAGTATGCTTGGAAAGATTTAATTATTTTCCTTATTAAAATCAAACATCACTCAAATCCCACTTCCACTAATTTCAATGTAATGGAATTTGTGTACCAAAATAAAATTAATGGCTGAAACGTCACAAAATGAATATGATATATTTTAAAAAGAAAATTTGTATAGAGCTTCATAATTAAAATTATTACTTCTTCTTGGGATAACAAGAGGTCGTTTTTTTAATCTATGATTGATTATTTATTAAAATATTATAAAATCTGATTTTTACCTTTTAATCTAATTAAAAATGTAAGCCACTAATAAATAGATAATGTCAATCTATGATTAGATTAGGTAACAATCATGTGGAGATGTTAAAAAATTCAATGAATATTTTAGAAAATTAGTAGTCAATGTGAAACTTCTTTCCGTTAATCATGTTTGCCCTGCTTTTATTACCTAGTGAATTATGCACGTGGCGAAGTAATTTCGCCTTGTTGGCGAAGGTCTTTTGAGAGGAAGCCTGAAGCGAGTGAGAGCAGAGGGAGGATGTGACGCCAAGATGAAAGTCCTCAGCGAGAATCGATTTAGAGACGTGACGACTTGGAACTTATTGTGACAAGGCCAGTAACTTCCAGTCCGTCGTATGGGGTTTTAGAGCTAATTGTCTATAAAATTTGAGTATCTTCTATATTACCCTTCTCAAGCTGCATTGCTTTTCTAAATAACTGCATATGTATTAGAAATACAGAGGAAATAAATTATTGTTTTAGCAATGAAACTAGCTGATGAGATCATATTTTTAATTATTTTTCACGTTTTATAACCACGTACAATTTTTACGTTGTATGTCTATTATGTGAGTTTTCTTGGCCATTGCGTGCCATGCTCCGACAACAGGAAGACCACTCTCTGTCGCTCAGAATAGATACCACAGATACACACCGTCCCAGGTAAAAATTCTTCGCTAGCGCTACAAAGGTGAATTTGCAATGGACTCTCATATCCCCATAAAAAAAAAAATGAAAATTTGAAAAAAATGTACACACAAAACAGATAGTCATCAACGTAATCCGAATTTATTGTAGTACAACATTGTATCAAAATCATGCATGTATCTATAAGGATTCTCTGGATAAGGATATTATAAGAAAAGTTATGGACGGAAGAGATATTTTATTTGCACATAACTCGAAAAGTATACATTTTAGTTGACTATGTAAATGATCATTTGAAAGATAGTTTAATTCCCAAGACAAAAAAATCAATCATCTAATGTGGACCGTAGGAGTTGAGAAAAAAAGTAATAAAACATATTGAAACAGTTTTATTTCATATCTCGAGATTGAAAAATGATATCCATATGGATTTTCCAGCAAAACTTATGTTTTTCAAAGGAGAAATATATACTTAAAAAAATAATTGATTTTTTGTCTAAGGAATTTAAAAAAGTGTTTTAATTATTAATTTAACCAGCCTTGTAGATTTTCACACACCAAAAATGATGGAAGATTTAAATTTAGCCAAAAACCTTGATTTTGAAAATATCTCGGAAAACAAAAAATATTTTCTTTTCAATTCTGAGCGTACTCAAAATCTTTAAAAGCTACGAAATTATGCTTCAATATTCAGCTCTGTTCATATTCAGCAGAAAGAGGGGAGTTTTTTTTATTTCCATACTTATAAACAACTATTACATTATCTTTGAAATTATGCGTAAAAAAAAAAAAAAATGAAATTGTTTTTTTTGCAGATAACTTTGATTCTAAAATACATAGAAACTCCACGGTAAATGCAAACTGCGTAGTCTAAAAACCTCAACTGAAAATCTTTCTGCTTAGAGCAAACCAGTTGACCGTTATCTTGAAAAAATAACTCCTGAATGGTTCTCAAATCGAATTATCCTTCTGTCCTCTGTAGATATATTTCTAGAGGCTTCTTCGAAGCTTTCTACAAAAGATCTATTGGATTTGTTATGACACTTAAATAGACCAATATCGATGCCGCTGCGAAGTTTCCTTCAAGTCTGTTTTTATTCTTCCTGGCCAGGGCTAATTTGCCTTTTGTCAACTTGTCAATTATCTTAATGACAGGTCCCGACCCAGGCGGTATATTTCTTCCGTTTCTTAGGACCCTTTTAAGTATCAGGTAGTCGCCGAGTACACCTCCATTGCGGTACAGACCAGTAGGATGTATGCGAATTGAGTCCCGGAATATTTAATCCAGAGGTCTGCTGGCAAGGTTTAATAAAACCTGCCGCCAAGAAAGGGAATAGTAGAAAAACTTTCAAAGATTCAGTGCCGCTGGAAGGGACCACGCCCCTCAACCAAAATTCTTAAGAGAATGGAAATATAATCTATGGAAAATATAATTTTTAAGGAGTCGGGGAAGGAGAACTGGCAGGCGACATGGAAGAGGAGTCAGCCGGAGTTGGAGAGTCTAAGCGGGAGGGTTTGGCAGTTAGAGCTTGAGTGTGAGAGAGTGAAGTAATGAGGGTAGAAGCAGAGATTCCAGCTGAGCAGTCTATCCCAGACGGATTCAGTGAGTCTGGCAGGCAGAGTTCGAGACTGCAGCCGAGGAGACGAAACCAGAACATCAAGCGACAAGGCGGAAAGTACCCGAGACGACGAAAACAATACCAGATAAGTCATAGACCCTGTATAGTACAGTTATATTTAATATTATGTGGCACCATAGTTAGATTTGAATAAGCAAGTTAGACCCAGTATTTTCAAACACTTATGTTATAACATAATTGTTATATATATACCATGACTATAGTCAATGTTTTTTTTTTTAAATGAGATTAATTTAGGTTGTGAACTAACAGTATAATTAATAAACTCATCTAAATAAAGCAAAATCTATGTTAAAATCTGTTATTATATTTACTCTTCATGCCATCATGTAATTTAGTTGAGTGAATTGGTAAACGCGATACCTTTGAAAAGATCTCCAATGGTATTTATAGTATCCCAACCTTGTGCCTCATAAAATCCTATTTAGCTCTTATCAACTTGCCCAAAAATATTTGTAAAGTAAGCTGCCTTAAAATTCAAATAAATATCGTTGAGAGAAATTGAAAATTTTCTGCCTAATTGAAATACCCGAACTTCATCTCAGAGATCGAAAAATCTCCAAAAAGCCTTTCCTCGGTTGGGCCATCGAATCTCAGTATGCAACTAGACCTAAATGTGATAAATCTATATATTCCTCCATAAGTCTTCAAACAGATTGTAGGGGGCGTGGTTTAATTATTTTAACAATTTCATCAAAAGTAACTATATACATATATATATATATATATATATATATATATATATATATATATATATATATATATATATATCAAGGTTGTTAATAAACCTAAGAGTCCTTTGTATGTTGTGCAACAGCGTTCAATTTACCTAATAATCACGTTTTTAGTCGGGTACGGTTCATCACGTGCAACTACATCACATTAATCCCGTTTAAAACTAGGTTTTGAAAGAAACTAATCAATGGCAACTACATCAATTTCTTCATCTTTTATAGACATCAGTTCTCAAAAAAAAAAAAATCTTAACATATTAGCTCTCTTGGATATGTGTGTGCTTTTGTTTATTTGCAAAGCATTTGTTATCAACAAATTTTCTTGAATATTTCCAGACCTCTGCGCTAGAAAATAGAAAATGGGATATTTTATTTTTTACATTGGCGGCGAATTAAATTGAACCTGCTGATTTGGATCGATTTTAGCAGGTACCTTTAGAGCTGAGGTACAATACGGAGCCAAAATATAAATTTCCGAAAGGATATTTTCTCGTGACAACGATGAGTGCTCCTTCACTAATCCGTTTTTATTTTTTTTTACTCTTAAGTATTTTGTCTGAAACTATCAATCCACCTAAATCAAATGCCTGATTAAAATATAAATTTAGATTAAAATATTGTTTTAAAATAATAGAACTCCGTTCTTTTAATTCCTCCTTAAGAACATATTTTTCATTTTATGACTTTAAAGTAATGAATGTATGTTTTTAAAAAAAACGCATAACTTATTTAATTATAATTTATTTTGCATCATAATTAAATAACGTTTTTCATTGCAAGTTGACCAGTGAGGAACTGGTGAGGATATTAGGGATTTCATTCTTAGGATTCCAGAGCTTCGAAGGATATCACTTTCATTGATCTAGTTACTTAGTATCAGGAAAGGAGGGAGGCTTCAGTTGAGGTATTCTGGGAGTTGGAATACTTCCCGATCCATCCTTTAGACAAGGAAATTTTTTATTTTTAGCAATTTCATTGGGTTTTTCGGTACTATTGTCTTTCTGAGACATCAATTTATGAGATATTTTGTTACCGGGTAATTCTAAGATTAAATGCCATTTTGAGTAAAATCCCCCATCCCCCCAAAAAAAGAAAAAAGTCGATAAATCCTACATTATTAAAAATATTTGTACTAAGAAAGTTCTCCTGGCAGAATGAAAATCCTTTTTCTGTTTGAAATTTAAAGTTTAATCTTAATGACACCTGGTGTTGCGGTAATGACAATGACTGTTGTGGCAATGAATTTTTCTAATGTGTGGTGACGATTAATCAAATATGTACAACATTGTATTATAAAAAAAAATGTGTAAGCATTTTTTCAGCTAATAAAGAGTACTTATAAAAATAGTATTACAATGATACATAGTATTTAGAAAAATCAGTCCTATTTAATGTTAATTATATTTAGTGTTTTCATAAATCAACCAAATTACTATCTTTTTATGTAAAAATATTTCGTTATGTTAATGTCATGGAAGTTAAATACAGAAAATCCTACAAAATGGAAGATGCAAACATCAGCAAAACTCAATAATATGTAGGAGGGAATATCACTCTTCAAGTCACCACCGTTTCTGTCACTTCATTTAGTCTTTCGTCTTTTTTTTATTTAAACTTCATGTTCATTTATAATTACAAATTGTTTGTTATTTCCAAATAAATCTTTTTAAAAAACGGATTCCCCGTTGTTGATACCATAACTGGCGCTCAAAGACGGAATACGAAGCTACCCAGTCTACACCTGTGTCCACTTGACCCAGCAGCCTTCGTACCAAGATCCTGCATTCAAGAACTTCGAGACTTCAAGAGAAGCCATCATCATCGACAAAGGCGACCTCCAGCTCCGGAAAGAAAAATTTTAAAGAATGAGATTTTCAAACAAAATTCTATTATAAAGAATCCCCAATTGAATTTTTTCATTATCAGAATCCCCAAAATTTCATCTCTCTTTATGAAGTTTACCCATTGTGAGGAAGAACCTCAATAATTTAATGAAGAATCAAATCATAATGACAGTCTGACTGCTTTAGAAAATTCATTAAAAATAATTACAGAAAAGTTTGATAATTTAGAGCCAAGCTTCAACATAGAAAACCCGCCGAACAAAATATAAATTTAATTTCTAAAACTTTACCAAGTTTTGAAAACTACGACAAAACAAAATGGCGAATAGATACAGGCGCGAATTAAAACTACATACACCCTACATTGATACCCCCAAATACTAAATTAATTTGTGGGCCTTTTATTATGACAACACCAACAGAAAAAAGATCGGAACTAATACTTGTTACTTAAATTTAGAGAAAACTTTTGGAACTAAACAAACGATAAAATTTTTCGTATTCCCTTTTTTGGAAAAGTATGATATCCTTTTGAAATGAAATGAAAATGAAATGAAAATAAAATTTTATTCTGGAACTTTTAGTCCCCTTAGAATAACAGAAATGCTCAGTACTAGCTAGTACTATTTGTCTAGCTTACATAGAGTAAATAATTAAGAAAAGTTAAGTAGTAAAATAAAATAAAGGAAATTTCATTAATTAAAGGCATATATATCGTAATTAAATATATATTTACACCTGTCTACTAACAATAGACATTAACTAACAAACAATAGACATAATAATAATAATAAACATAAAACTATAAACAGTAAATATAAGATATAAACATAAAATGAAGATATATATAACTATAGTACTTACATAAATGCGGAAAATTGATAGTTAAGGAAGTGGAGAAATAATTGATGCTTAAAGGAGGTAAAGGATGAGGATTTGCGAATGGAGTTGGGTAAGGAATTCCAAAATGAAGTAGCTCAAAAGGTAAAGGATCTTTTGAAAGAGGCAGTTCTATGAAAAGCTACATACAAGTTTATAGGTTGGGATCTGGTGTTTAAGGAGTGTACAGAGGAACACGGGGTGAACAGATCAATAATATAAGGAGGCTTTTTGGTTTTGAGGATTCGGAAAAGATAAATACCTAGGAAGTATTGCCGTCGGAAAACAGGTTGAAGCCACTTTAACTCGACGTACCAACTGGAGACGTGGAAGCGCCTGGGAATCCCGAAGATGAATCTAATGAAGCAATTCATTAGTCTCTTCAGTCTCATGTCAAGCCCGCCAGACAGTCCACCATACACAAGGCAGCCATAGTCGAAGTGGGGGAAAATGAGGGAGGATACAAGGAGCTGACGGGTTTTAGGAGGTATAGAATCTCGAAATCTTAGGAACTGTTTAAGGATAGCAATGGACTTTCGGGTGATTTGGGAAATGTGATTGTTCCAGGATAGGTGTTGATCAAAAATTACTCCCAGGTTTCTGACAGTGGTATGGAAATGGGTAGGTAGGCGGTTGAGATAGAGTAAGGGATAATAAGGAAGGGAATTGAGAAGATGCTTGGATCCGTTGAGGATGGCCTGGGTTTTTTTAACATTCAGCCTCAAATCGTTGCGTACTGCCCATGCGTTGCTACAATCTATATCTTCTTGTACCTTTCGGATAGCCTCAAGCATCTCGGTAGGATGGAAGGATTGGTAAATTTGGAAGTCATCAGCATATAAGTGATATTGTGAATGATGAATGAAATCGGGGAGATCGTTAATATAGACAGAGAAAAGGATTGGTGAGAGTGAAGATCCCTGAGGAACACCACGTGTTAGTAGGAGGCGGGTGGAAGGAGGTTTATTGGGGATGATAACTGCTTGGGAACGAAGAGACAGGAAGGATAGGAACCACTTTAAGACACTATTTGATAAGGAAAGATCTTGGAGTTTGGAAAGGAGGGTGTTATGATTAACTGAGTCGAAAGGTTTTGAAATGTCGAATAGAACAAGAATAGTAATTTTCTGTTGGTCTATGGAAGATTGGAGATCTTGGGTGATTTTCAACAAGGCAGATTGCGTGGAATACAGAGATCGGAAGCCAGACTGGAGAGGGTTGAGGAGAGCTTTTTGCTCAAGGAAGTTATTAAGTTGGGAGTGGACTATTCTTTCAAGTGGTTTTGATAAGTTGGAAAGAATCGAGATAGGTCTAAAGTCGGAAACTGTGGAGGGAACCGGAAGTTTATTCAACGGGCATGGCATGGGGACTATGGCTTTTTTCCAAGTTTTGGGAAAATGGAATTTCGGAGGGAAAAATAATAGATATGTAAAAGGTAGGGAAAAATGGCAGGGAGACATAGTTTGATGACAAGAATGTAATCAGGGCCAAAGTCATTCGTTTAAGAGTTGAGAACTGAGGAGGGTAACTTTTCCGGAGAAATATTTGTGAAGAAGAAATTTTCAGTATCAAAGGATGTTTGTGGAATGAAGCATGGAGGAGAGTGCGATATAGGAAGAGGATCAGCAAAGTAAGAATTATGTTCGTCAGATGCAACCGGGTAATACGTGCAGGATTTGGAGTTTACTACGAATAGGTTTTTAAGGATTTTCCATCTGGACTTGGGGTCGTTGGCTTGTGATAAGGTGATGTGGAAACATTGTGCCTTGGCACGGCGTAAGGAAGTTTGGGTGAGGTTACTTAGGGACATAAAAGAGGAGTAGTCATCAGTGGCACGTGTTCGTCGAAAGCGTCTCCTGGCAGCATCTCTTCTCCTCATCAACTCTCTAATTTCTGTATTAATCAAAGGAGCCGCAGGACGTCTGATGGTGGAGGTCTTTAGGGGTGCGTGGTGATTTAGGAAAATAGAGAGGTTCGAGGAAAGGCATTCCACCATTTTATCGATGGAGGGAAAGGAATAGATAGGCTCCAGAGATTGGGAAAGTGAATCGAGGAAAGGTTTTAGTTTTTCAGAGATAAATGAGTCGAGGTCCCGCCAGGAAATATGTTTGGGAATGAGCTTAGGGGTTGGAATATTGTAGGAGATCTTGATAAGATCATGACATGAAAGGAAGGGGACTGGATTCTGTGAGGAAGATAATAAGTTTTGGAAGGAATCTATTATAAAAAGGTCCAGCCATGTAATAGTAAACTGTGTAGTGGGTGGGTTGAAAGGATAATATGAAAAGGTCTAAGAAGTGGATGAGGTCTAAAAGATATGTTTTGTCATAATAGTCGGATCACAGATTAGTGTTGAAGTCGCCGGTTATAATCACTTTGTTGTATAGAGACACGTAGATGAAGAGGGAGGATTCGAATGTAGGATCAAATCGGACATGAGGAGGGGGGTATACTATCACATAGAGGAGGGAGGATGAATTAAAGGAAATTTCCAAGAAAAGATATTCTAAATGAGGTGTGCCAGGGGAAGGGGATTTGAAAAGGGTTTTTACCCTCAAACTATCATGAAAATTTAAATAATAACATGATAATTTATGTAATAATAATAGAATATATACATAAAAATAAGTAACAAAAAAAAATAAAAATAAAATTACTAGGTACGCTGGAACGGTGAAATACTATTAAATAATACTAGTAAATACTATATTATTGAAAAGTTTCAATGTCTTCCTCTTTATTGATGATAATTACTGGTGAGCCGTCCTCTCGCCTGCATCGGACACGCCCTCGGGTGAACCAAACATATTTAACTTTGCCAACGGCCTTCTTCTGCCTCGCTAGCCAGTAGATATGACGGTTGGCAGTGCTCATCTCCTCACCAACGTAAATACGCTCGTCGCTCTCCCAGCCGAGGTGCCTGGTCGTGAAATCTCTTTTCCCTTCCGTAGATGGATCACCTCGTCTCGGACTGTCTGGCGTACGAAGCGCAGGACGATTGCCGGCGGACGGGGATCCTCTCCTCTGGGCCTTTTTCTTTCCACTGAGTCCAGGTCTTCAGCGCTGAGTTTGATGCCTAGGGCAGCTCCAACTGAGCAGACAATACCTTCAGGAGTTTCACTATTTTTTGCAGGAATACCCCTAATTTCTAAGGAATGCGAGAGCTGGTCATGTTCAACGTGATCCAGCCTAACCTCCAGCGTTTTAATTTTGCTTTTCAGATTATTATTTTCAATTAATAATTTTTCTATGAGGTTATCTTGTCTTTTGGCTCGTTCCTCTATCGATTTTAGCCTTTCAAGATTTTCAAAAATGACATCAGACTGCTTATTCATGGAGCATTTAATGCACTTAATGTCATCTGTAACCTTACCGATCTCGGCGAGTATGGCCATGACATTCTTCTACATATTTTTGTTTGGTACAGCACTATGCTGCCTGTTACCAGGCTTGCCCGAGCTCTCGCAACTGCCGCAACTCCATTGTTTTTTACTTCTCATTTGAGAGATTTCCATTTCTGACATGTTTAAGCATTTTCGGTGGAAAATTTCTTTACATATGTTGCACGCGAACGCTAATTTATCATCTCTGGCAACCCCGTTCTTACAGACTGGGCACTGTGCCATTATGAAGGCTCTGAATAGAGTGGCTAATATGAGGTAGAGGGGATAACAGTGGTGGGGAAGCACCGGTTGTAGAGTGAGGACTGATAGCCACCAAATCTCGGCGATATCGCTACAGGTCGTATTTTAATTCTATATCAATTGTTTGCTTCACAAACAAAGGCGTCAGTTGATTCAAATTGTAGTGACGTTCTAACAAATAATTTGTTTGTTAGTACAAGCAAAACAATTTTCGCTCACAATTTGTATAGAAGCTGTATAGAAACGATGCTAACTGGTTGATGGCTAGAGCCAGACTTTTAGGATATGATACTATGAAGAAATTAAAAATAAGCGTATACCCAGAAAATAACATATCTCTTAGAGGCATTATAACTCTAAGAGTAAGCATAAAAGATAGAATAAAAATAGAATAGGGACTAAAACTAATTGAGTTTCCGATAAAAAAATTAATGACACAAAAGATATTAAATACGGTTTAATCAATAAATATATTAAGTTAAATAAGTTAAATAATAAATGTACCCTCCTAGAAGGAGTTTATAATAGAAAGAATGACAAAGTATTATGTTACGTTGACTCCTCCGAAGTAATGACCATTAGTCCCGAACCGGAGGAAGTCAAGAAATGATTAAGTATAAGTAATGAAATCACTGACATCGTGACCAATTGTCCCGAAAAATCCGGTGATTATCATTCTCTGAAAATAGTAAAAGAAATCCCTAATCGGGACTAAGAACGGAACATATGAATTTCGAAGAAAAAAAATAAAATTATAAATTTATTTATTGAAAGATTACCCGCAGATATTATACCGCAGATTTTCCGTAGTGCTTTGGTTTACAGTTTAGATAATTAGATTATCTTTCAAATGAGCATTTGGAGTGTTTTGGGAAAGGAGTATGTGCCGAATACTTTATAAAAGATATCTACCAAGTTCAGCAAAGAAATCAAGCAGTAGGAGCCTAAGGAGCAGACATTTGAAGATTGTCCCAAGATGATCACCGTGAGAGTGCCAAACCGGGAGTGTTACTTAAAAGCACATATAAATCTATTTAAAAGCTATTTACGTATATACACACACACACACATATATATATATATATATATATATATATATATATATATATATACATATATATATATATATATATAGCCTAGGCAAACCTGAATAGATTAAGATTAAACGCTATGAAAACTCAGGCCACTGTCATAGGTTTTAATTTTAATTTCCTCCTCAGATCCAATGACACCTACTTTAATCCGAATTGGTCACTCCATCACGTTCAGCTCCTCAATTAAAAACCTGGGTATTACTTTATAAAAGATATCTACCAAGTTAAGCAAAGAAATAAAGCAATAGGAACCTAAGGAGCAGACATTTGAAGATTGTCCCAAGATGATCACCGTGAGAGTGCCAAACCGGGAGTGTTACTTAAAAGCACATATAAATCTATTTAAAAGCTATTTATGTATATACATACATACATACACCTTACGCTCGGTCTAAACTTTACAATAAAAAAAAAAGGAAATAAGGGAACAAACGACACTCTCGAGTATTGTACAAAGACTGATTTATTCTTTCTCATAATCTCCTATATATAGTCTTAAGGTCTATTTACATTTGTGATATAGGATTACGTGTGATATTGTGCTACCCGCTATCTTAACTCCCCCCTGCCAGTTTATGACTACTCCTCATAAACTTAAAACTGAGCAAACAAAATTAAAAGAACAACAAAAGGAAATACATTATAAAAAGAAATATACTATACAGAAATACACTATCATACAAAAAGTAAACAAACTTTCTCCTATTACACTCCTGTCCTCAGTCAAATGTTCTTATATATTAAAACAAACATAACATATATCTGTACTTGCTATTATACTTGAACTTAAATCTATTCTCTGGGATAACAATCTTAGTATTGAGGAGAAGAGGACACCTATATTTTTTTCAGTGAACGTATGGTTCCCCACCGGAAATTCAGCTGTTCCACGTGTACCGTTCTACGTTTCCGAGGCTCCCTGATGCTTTGTATCACTACGACGTTATGTTCCCGAATCCCAATGACTTTAAACGGCCCTTCATATCGCGTCACCTCCTTGTTCCTGTTTGACCCTAGTTTTCGGTAAACCACCGTTCCTATTCTTATGTCCTCCATTCTATCTTTTAGTCCGGTGTTCGCCCTTGCCACTCTCCTGCTTTTCTCTTTTTCCATCCTTGAGCGTGCTTTTTTCCATATGTTCGACAATGCGATTCGGTTGTTCATGACGGCTTCCGTTATGTCTTCGTCCACTGCGGTGTCCCTGCAATCTCTTCTGTGTTCACGCATCCCGAAGAGCATTTCGAATGGAGCAAAGCCTGTCCCCATATGAATGGAATGATTGTAGGCTGCTACGGCTCTCGGCATTGCCTCCTCCGGTTTCCATCCCTTTTCTACATGATACACACGCAGGTGGTCCCCCAGCGTGCTGTGTAGACGCTCAATACAGCCTCTACTTTTCGGGTGTCCCGGAGTATTGACGTGCCACCTTATGTTTAGCGTCTTCATTTCCTTTCTGATGCTGTTGTTATCGAATTCTCGTCCGCCATCCGATGATATCCTGTAAGGCATCCCATAATACTGAAACCATGCTTTCAACGCCTCTATTGCCGCTACGGAAGTCCGGTCCTGAACCGCGTACGCCATCGCGGCCTTACTAAAGATGTCGATTATCGTAACCCATTTGCGTCCTTTCCACGTAAACGTGTCGATTTGTAAGTCCGTTAAAGGAGTGATTGGTGTCGGGGTCTCCTCCTGTTTTGCTTTTGGTGGGTGGCGGTCGTATTTAGTGACCTGGCAGATATCACAACTCCCGACTACATCTTCTATAGTCCTCTTCATCCCCCACCAGAAGTATTTTCTCTTCAGGGCTTGCAACGTTTCCCCCACTCCCCTGTGATTGGTCTTACCTTGGTGGTACGCAACGGTTACATCATGCTGTTGCTCCGGGTCACGCACCGTTTCCACCATCAATTTGCACCTTATAAACGTTCGATCGGCCCCGATCTTTTCCGAGCGCCACAGATACTTTATTTTCTCCCATATTACCGCATTCCCCACGTAAATATAGTGTGTTTTTCCCGGCCTGGACGCGTCTTTGAGTGCTTTACAAATTTGCTCCTCTTGTTGAGACCAGATTGTATGGATTCGGCCTTTAGCGTATTTCCCGTACTCAATCTTCATGAGGCCCGAAGTTCTAGTCTTCCATATGATCTGCCTGTATTTGTCGTTAATGATGTCCTCCCTTTCCTCCATTTCCCTAGACCTTTCCTCTTCCGAACTGTCGCTCTCTCGTGATTCGGTATCTTCTTCCTCGCCCGGTACTCCCTGATCTTCTTCCTCGCCCGGTACTCCCTGTTCTCCTTCCCCCTCTGGTGTCCACTCACTAATGAATTGTCTCAGATCTTTTGAGTGTTCACCCCGTTCTTCCTCTATCGCATTCATTACATTCACTTGCAATGCTCGCGACAGCCAATCTGCCACGACATTTTCTCTTCCTGGCTTGTAACTTATCTCAAAGTTATATTGGCTTAGAAGCTCTTTCCACCGGGTTATCCTAGCCGAAGACTCCTTTAGCTTGCCCACCCACATTAACGGGCGATGGTCCGTCTGAATTTTAAATTTCCGCCCAAACACATAGGGTCTGAAGTGGTCTACTGCCCATATGATGCCCAGAAGTTCGCGCTCCAACGCACTGTATCGTGATTCTGTCTCGGTGAGCCTCCTGCTTGCATATGCTATCGGACGTTCCCCGTTGCTTCCTTCCTGTGACAGGACTGCTCCTATGGCGTACTCGCTTGCATCAGTCGTAATTGTAAATATTTTGTTGAAGTCCGGAAATGCTAATATCGGTTCCTTCTGTAAGTACCCCATGCATTGCCTGATATTGTCCTCTATTTCGGGGGTTATTATTACTCTCTGACCTTTCTTTAATAAATTGTTGAGCGGCACCAAATATCTTGCCATCTCTGGTACGAACCGCCGATAGTAGTTAAGAGTTCCTAATAACCTTCTGATGCTTTTGACGTCGTTCGGCATCGCCATCTTGGTTATGGCTTCCACCTTTCGGGCGTCCGGCTTCACTCCTTCCCTTGATATTGTATGTCCTAAGAAGTTGATTTCGTCCCTGCCCAGGGTCGATTTCTCGTCTGATAGTTTAAGCCCGAATTGTTTCAGCCTATCAAAGACGCTCCGTAAATGTTTTTTGTGCTGTGATTGATTTTTGCTGAATATTAAGAGGTCATCCATGTAAATCTGACAAAATGACTCGTCTAACCCTCTTAAGAATTCGTCCATCAGCTTCTGAAATGTGATGGGCGCGTTTTTTAACCCAAACGGCATCCTCGTGAACTCGAAATGTCCCCTTTCAAATGAGAATGCCGTTTTGTGTTGGTCTCGGGGGTGCATCTTTATCTGATGATATCCGGCTTTCAGGTCTAATGTGCTAAAAATTGTTGCGCCACTCAGCCTATCCAATATATCGTCAAACCGGGGTATGGGGTACTTCTCGTCCAGGGTGTTCTCATTAAGTTTTCTGAAGTCCACCACAATCCTATACTTCTCCCCGCTTTCCCCTTCCGCTGTCTTCTTTTTCACCGCCCACAGAGGACTATTGTATGGTGAGGTACTATCAATTATAATTCCTTGTTCGTGAAGGTGTCTCAGTTCTTCTCGAATGTGTTGGCGCAATGCCTGAGGGTACCGCCTCTCCTTAACATAAGTAACCCGGTCTTGTTTTAGCGGAATTTCATGCACCGTTCTTCCTGTCGCACCCATTGGCTCCCCTTCCCTAAAGAAAACTTCCGGGTATTCGTTCCTTAAACTTTGTCTCCAATCTTCTATCTGGCTGATCGCCCCTACACTAACTTTGCCCTCTTTCTGTACCCCTTTGCATTTGTACCTCCTCCGTCCTATCTTGATGTCCCACCGTCCGTCCCTATTCCGTATCCGTGCCCCTATTTTTTCTAACAGATCACACCCTATGATTCCTTCGTATTCCCGCGGCATCTTTTCCACAACATGCACCCTTAGCTCCTCTCCACTGCTAGCCCATCTACGCATATCTATTCCCACTTCCCCTTCTACCCCGTATGGGCCTCCCAACGTAATTAACTTACACCCGCATGCCTGTACCTGAGGTATCCTCTTTCCTTTACATAACCGCTTTATTGCTTCTCTACACATTATGGTACTAGAACTTCCCGTATCTACTAAACATCGCACTCCACTCGCGACTCGGATAATAGGCAAACCACTGCACTCACCTTCTATGTTGTTTATTACTGCCTGGTTGCCTCTCCGCCAGCACTCTCCTCATTCCTCGTCCCGTGTTCTCCGCTCTGCCTCCACCTGCCGTCCTCCGTTCCTTCTGGCTTCGCCTCCTCTCTTTCCCGACTCGCTCTGCTCCTCTTCCGTCTCTGATTCCTCTGATGATCTCGAGGATTCTGAGCGTGGTCTGCTTCTTCTCCATATTCTGTGAGTATTTACCTCCATGGGTTCTCCCCGGTTCGATTCTCGGCGTCTGCTTATGTACGGACACTGTCTTGCTATGTGTCCTTCCGTTCCGCATTCAAAACATTTCGTTTGAGGGCATTGGGCTATCAAGTGTCCCACTCTTCCACATCCATGGCATCTCCTATCTTCCTTCTTCCACCCTTTTCTTTCCTTCCCTGGTCTTCTCTCATTCATCCTCGTTCTCTCCTTTCCTCTTCTGTCTGTCTCCCTCTCTCTCCATCCCTCTGGTCTGACTCTGCTTCTGTTCGCCTCATTCCTCCTGTAAACTACCCTACTCCAGCCCGCGTCTATCTCTTCTCCCTGTCGGGCCTCTTCCTCTCTGGCGCTAGAATCTATCATTTCCTGAGCACATTCCATAAAAGATTTGTCTCTTGGTAATCCTTCTTTCTTGCCCGTTTCCTTCGCGAGCTGTACCTTTAGTATCGTCGCCAGAAACGCCATTCTCCCCTCTACTTCCGCTGCTCCTAATGTTTCTCGCATCTTTTCCGTTATATTATTAAAACGGGCCAACAGTGAGCCTGCATACTGCCCGCTGGACTGGTGCAGCTGTTTCGTTTCTCTAAACATCCTGAATATGTCTTCTTCCGGAGCCCATCGACCACCTCCGAATGCTTTCTTCAATCGATCTTTCACGATGATCCACGGAGTATCTTCGTCAGCTTGGATGAGATTTAATATTTTCCTCTTAATTCGGCATACCAATGCCGCTCTCAATGCTCCTGCGTCACTGGGGTCTATCAGGTCGTTTGTTTCTTTGAATTGGATCCTCGCCATGATCCGATCCCCTCCTTTGAGGAAATGATTCAGTTCTCCTGTTTCTCCATCGAACCTTTCCAGGTCCGAGACTGCTCTCCTTAGATCTTGCGACGTAGCTGTTCTTACCTTCAGCCACTCCAAATTATTGGCCTGGGCTGCCGCCAAATTTGCGTGCGCCGCCGCCAAGGTCTCCGTCGGCAGCTGTGGAATTTCGCCCTGCAGTACTAACGTGGGCGGTCGTAATATCTCCTCTGGCATTTTGATTTATTTATTCTTTCGAAAGAAAGAAAAAACAGAGAAGAAAAACAAATAATAATACGCTAGAACCACGACCGTACCAAATGAGAGAGCTGGTCACAGCTGAACAGAAGAGACGAGGAAAAAAAAAACTTTTTCTGCTCTCTGTTATTACTTATTAAAACGTCCCGGGTTTCGGCACCACTTACGCTCGGTCTAAACTTTACAATAAAAAAAAAAGGAAATAAGGGAACAAACGACACTCTCGAGTATTGTACAAAGACTGATTTATTCTTTCTCATAATCTCCTATATATAGTCTTAAGGTCTATTTACATTTGTGATATAGGATTACGTGTGATATTGTGCTACCCGCTATCTTAACTTACATACATACATATATATATATATATATATATATATATATATATATATATATATATATATATATATATATATAAAATAGATTAAGATTAAACGCTATGAAAGCTCAGGCCACTGTCATAGGTTTTAATTTTAATTTCCTCCTCAGATCCAATGACACCTTTCCTACTTTAATCCAAATTGGTCAATCCATCACGTTCAGCTCCTCAATTAAAAACCTGGGTATTACTATCGACCAAACCCTTTCCTGGAAACCTCACATCGCCCAAATTTCCCGACGGTTAATAAGTACTCTTAATTATTCCATCGTTCTCGACATCTTCTTCCACATCAACCCGCAATCTCCTTGTATCCTCTCTTATCTTTCCCCACTTTGACTATGTGTGTGTGGTATACGGGGGCTTCTCGAATGTTCTCGAGGACATATTGAAGGGTATTATGAACTGCATTTTAAGATTTCTCTTGGGCACCTCTAGACTGGCTCATGTGTCCCACCTTTACGGGGAGTTAGAGTGGCTCTTCCCCTCCAACCGTAGACAATCCTTCCTCGGATCTTTTCTATTTCAAATTATCACCATCCACCACCCTCCTACAGCCTCCTACAATTCAAATCCTCGGTCCTCGCACTGGAAACAAGATTTAGCCTTTCTGACCTCCATATCTCCTGCCACAAAACCAAAATATTCGAACGTTCGACCTCTCTACCCTTTGGAATTCCTTTCCTTCTAATATACACCATGCTTCTTCTCTACCCTCATTTAAATCCCTCCTTTTCAAATACTTCTCCAAAATGATGCTCTCTAATAGCGAAATTACAGTTTAGGATTAACATCTAATTAGAAGTGAACAATAGTTTTTTAATGTACAAACTTCAACTTTGCAAATCAACTCATTATTTTTGTATTTCTCATTTTATCTCTTTTTCTTTACGTTTTTTCTCGTTTTTTTTCAAATTAGTTATATTTTTCGAGAAAATAATTTATTTTATTTGCTTATTTATTTTTCTGAAAATATTATAAACATTGACTGATCTTTTTTATCATTATTATTTATTTATTGAACATAATACAAGCTGCCACACTCAAGGGCAATGAGTATTATGGCTGACGTACCCATTCACACTGTATGTACAACTATGCATACAATAAAATAAATATAAAGAAAAATAAATTGATAAAATAATGGACACTGGTGATAAATAAATATACAATGTTAATAAAAGAAGAAGGAATAAAATAAAATAAATTAAAAAATAGAATAAAATAAATAAATAAAATTCTAGGTTACATATATACATATTTACATTCTGCCCAGGGAACTCCCAGCCATGCCCTGCCCTCCACTTTTAGATGACAAGGCAAGACTCAAAGAGGTCCCGCTTCTCTCTGAGCCGCATCACTGGATTAAAGCCAGTGGAGACTGAGTGATAGCACTAGGGCCACAGTCGCTCAGGACTTGAGTGGAGGATCTGGTCATTGCCAGGACTCCAATAGCATATTTACAGAAGTTCTCGTGGCCACTGCCGCTTCAACCTACGAGGACGATTATAGGGATGGCTTGAGCTGGATAGGGATTGTTCTAAGGGATTAGAATGGCAGCTAAGGTTCGGGTGATAGTTTGAAAATTTAGATGAAATACGGTAAAGTACAAATGGGATATTTAGGTCATGATGTTTGAAACATAATAAGGAGCGTTGACTATTGTTCGAAGGACTTTGGACTTGATGTTAGAAGATTTTGCTGTCCCCCACAGTTGAAGTCCGTAGGCCCAAATAGGTTTTAGTATGGTCTTGTAGATTAATAGATTGTTGTCTATTGAAAGGTGTGATGTTCTGTTCAATAGTCTATATAAATGGCCATATCTTCGGTTGAGTTCTTGTCTCTTAAGCCTGGTATGTGGGTTCCATGTCAGTCTTTTGTCTAGGAGGAATCCAAGATACTGAGCTGTGTCGGAGGTGGGAAGTGGAATGGAATTGAAATGGACTGGAGGATAGGGTCTGCGACGGAGTATGATGATGACATTTTTACATTTGGATTCATTGACTATGATGCACCATCAATTGACTTTGATACACCACTGTTCAATCGAGGAGAGGTGTTTTTGATGACTAAAGGATGCTACTTCAGGGTCTGGGTGAGAAGATAGGATGGTTTTATCATCAGCAAATGTTGCTAGGAAGGTATCGGGGTTTGTGGGAATGTCCGCGGTGTATTGGGTATAGAGGATAGGACCTAAGACGTTGCGTTGTGGAACTCCGGCTTTGATTGGATAAAAATCAGAATATTCCGTGCCGCAGCGAACTCTAAAGGTTCGGTTAGAAAGATAGGATCGGAGGATTAAGTATAAGGAATGGGGTAGATGGATTTTGAGCTTGAAAAGCTAGCCATCGTGCCACACCCGGTCGAAAGCTTGCTCTACGTCCAGAAAGGTACTACTGCAAAATTGCTTGTTTTCAAGAGCAAAGAATATATGGTCCACAACGCGAAGACTATCGACAAGACCGTGGAATGTCTAGGGAGGAATCCGAACTGGGGTGAAGGGATTATTTGGGATTCAAGGAAGGGTAGGATGCGTTTTAGAAGTATTTTTTCAAAAACTTTTGAAAGAATTGGAAGCAGGCTTATTGGTCTATAAGATGAGGTATTATTGACGGGTTTGCCTGGTTTAAGAAAAAGGATGATTGTAGAGTGTTTCCATATTAGAGGAAAGTGGGCTGTGCGAAGGATGCAGTTGTATAGGTAGGTTAGGAATATACTTGTTTTTTTTGGAAGCTGTCGCAGGATTTGGGATGTGAGGACATCGTGATCAGGGGATTTTCGGGATTTTAATCTATTTATAAGGAATTTGACCTCAGAGGGGTTAACAGCTTTAGGAGGTGGAGAGAGTGGGATCGGTGAGAAGAGGAATTCTTTTACTTCAGCTGTATGGGTTGGGTGGTGTTCAGGATGGAGTGATCTGACGAAGCCCAGGAGCCATCATCACGTCGGAGGGGATGGGAAATATGGTGGTGTTTAAGGATTTTTTTGGTTACTTTCCAGTGGGAGTTATCAGTAGCAGATAATGAGGAAAGGTAGGAATAGTAGGATCGGGATCTATGGGTAGCTAGTTTCTTTTTAAGCAGCCTGGAATAATAATTGTATGATTTCCGATTGCCTGGTTCTTTGCCAAAGGGTCCTAGAACGTCTTTTGCTTAGGATAAGATCTCGGAGCTCTTGGGGAAAAGGATTCTTGCGGTCTTTAGTGGAAGAAAGAGGTTGGGATGCTGATCAAACTGCTTGTTGGATCAGGGTGGAAGGAATTTACAGCTTCATCTGGGTCTTGAGGGGTTTTTAGGGAGACTCTGAGGTCTATTGTATGGTTTATGATCTGACGGAAGCGGTTCCAGTTAATAGGGCCTCTGATGATTGAAGGCGGAAGTGATTTTGGAATAGGTGATAAGGAAAGGGTTAGGATTAGAGAGCTATGGTCTGAGGAGAGGTCATCTAGCCGTTGGACGAAAAATTTAATGACCCTAGACCTTTGTGCATAAAGAAGTTTAGGAGATCGGGGTTGCGGTTGGGATCGGTTGGACAGTATGTAGGAGCATCGGGAGAAAGGATATTACAGGAATGGGAAATAAGTGCAGATAGCAATGTTCGCCATCGGTAGTTTGTGGTTCTGGCTCCCCACTGCTGATGATTGGCATTCAAGTCTGCGCCTATAAGGAATCGATGGCCTAAGGAATTCAGGAAGGAATTGACCTGCGATTCGGAAAATTGTGTTTTTGGTGGGGAATATGCTGCAACAAATGTTAATGGAAAAATGAAGTTTGGATTAATACAGCTGTGGTCTGAAGGAAGTTGTGATTTGTTAAGGGGATCATGTAATGGGAGAGGGATTGATGAATGATGGCTGCGGTGCCAGCGTGCGCAGTTCCATCGGGATGATCAGTTCGATAGATTTGATAACCGGGAATGCAGAACTGTCGTTTGTTAGTTAGTCGGGTTTCAGTTATTAGTGCTAAGTCAATGTCTTTGTCTTGTAATAGGACTGATAGTTCGTTGATATGGTTTCGAACGCCATTCGCATTCCAAAGGAGGATGGATAAGGGCTTAGTGGAATTCATTTAAGGGTTTCTTGAGGGAGGAATAAACTGGGATATAAGATTGGTGAGGAGTGATATTAACGGGTTGACGATGACCGGGTTGACCACCCTAAGAGATCGCTCTTGGCGGAGTTGATAAATGTGGAAGGTCGCCTTGGTTTCAGTTAAATATTTAACTATTTTTCGGTAAGCATCGGCTGTGTCTGGCGATATCTTAGTGTCGTTACTTCTACTTAAACATGAGTAGCTATCAGGGGTCGTTATTTTATTCAACTGGGCGCAAAGCAGTTGAAATTTTTTTATGTTTTTAACAAAAATTGGAGGGAGCCGGGGTTCCCTAGATGCAGCCATTGAGTCGTTATCTTTCGGCTGTATAGCCTGAAACGGATTAGGGGTGAAAAAGGGTGATTCGTCGTGAGTGATTTGTAATGATGTGCCGGACATTGGTTCGGATTCCTCAGTTGAATTTGGTTTTTCTGGCGGGGTTTGTCTCTTACCACGACGCGGCCTTTGTTGCTTCGGAGGGGTTGATCGAGGCGTTGAGCATGCAGATCTCGATCTCTTAGAAGTTGACATTACTTGATGAAATTATTTCATTTTTTCATAGTAGGAGTGAATATAATAAACAATAGAAGAGAAAAAAACAATATATATTGTTCTTCTATCTATCTATTCATCTATCTATGTTCCTATCTATCTATCTATCTATATAATATATATAATCTATCTATATATATATATATATATATATATATATATATATATATATATATATATATATATATATATAATGAGTTTAGGTATATGTAGCAGAATTTTTGTAGGAGTATATATATATATTGCTACATGAATTCATGTAAAGACATGAATATTAATTAGCATGGAGCAGAAAATGGAAAACTTACCCTCAGTTAGTTGCTACTAAGGGCTGGGTTCCTGAAAGCCGACACCAGATGCTAAGGTTTATTAGGGTTGGCTCTCTATACTGCCTGTCAACCTTACAGGATAATGTTGGTAATAATTTAAGTATTAAGATTGAAAGCCAAAATAAAATTAATTCATTAAATAAATATTGAACCATTAAACATATAATATATGTCATTGAAATTTGCATATTGTAGATCCAATTTCAAAAGTTTATATCGTAAGCGAATATCCAATTCATTCTAGATGAGACTAAGCCAATTACATCAATCCAGAAATAATACCAAAGTCGATGTCGTGGGAATACTACAAACTGGGAACGAATTAGATTATTTTCCAGTGATTAGCTCGATAGTTTTGATGAAAAATGCATATCCCTTAATTATTTTTACATAACAAACGTAAATTTTTGTTTATAGCATTTTGTGAGCATTAATGATGCCTACAACTTTTATATTTATTTTTTTTATTCATTGAAGTTGATGTTAATGATTTAATATAAAATACAAATAACACAATATAATGCAATAACATTATTTATGTAATATCTTGAACATATGTGTGTCTTCTTACGATCTAAATTTAATGAACCAGGAAAGAAAGAAATCTAAATATATACCATAAACTCATACATACCATCTTAAACATACGTTATTAGATACATACAAAATATCATCCATTAAAAAATATAATAATTCTGAAAGACCGTCTGAACAGTCTTTATTTCGGTTATCAAATCACAAGTGTGCATTAATAGTTGTCTTTCCAAAGGAGGATGGATAAGGGCTTAGTGGAATTCATTTAAGGGTTTCTTGAGGGAGGAATAAAATGGGGTATAAGATTGGTGAGGAGTGATATTAACGGGTTGACGATGGATTTCAGTTCGGAGAGGAAGGATGTCAACATACTGGAGATCAGTAGCAACTGGAGGGGAAGGGATGTGGGAAATTTGGTGTTGAAAGTATTGTTGAGGATTTGGTAAGTTTTGAGGGATGGGTTGTTGAGGACTTTGTTGTTGCGGCAGGGTCACACATTTGTTTTCCTGGTTTCTTCTTCCGAGAAATTGGGCGAAGAACATCGTTGGATCAATGACTTTGGATTGTTCTCTTCTTGGCTTCGTGTTTTCTTCTCCGCCTCCAGGTTTCTGGAATTATTTCTCAGATTTTTGTATATCTGGCAGCCTTTATAGTTGGCCGGATGATCTTTTGAGCACAAGGAACAAACTTCCGGGGTTTGCCTCGATTTGGTGCACACTTGTGTGTTTGGTTTTGGTGTGACCATAAGCGTGGCAATTATGACACTGAGCTGTGCTCCTTTGGGTGTATGGTTTTTCAACCTTTATGGCAGTATAATAAAGCCTTCTCAGTTCATATATTTTTTCGACCCCTGGTGTAGGTTGCAGGTCTACGAAGAAAAGAGGTCGGGCCAATTTTCTACTTTCCTCGGAATTATCTTTAAGGACGTTAGTCTCCTGACGGACCTTGAAGCCTTGAATGACTTCGGCTGATGTTACCACCCTAAGAGATCGCTCTTGGCGGAGTTGATAAATGTGGAAGGCCGCCTTGGTTTTAGTTAAATATTTAACTATTTTTCGGTAAGCATCGGCTGTGTCTGGCGATATCTTAGTGTCGTTACTTCTACTTAAACATGAGTAGCTATCAGGGGTCGTTATTTTATTCAACTGGGCGCAAAGTAGTTGAATTTTTTTTATGTTTTTAACAAAAATTGGAGGGAGCCGGGGTTCCCTAGATGTAGGTACAGCCATTGAGTCGTTATCTTTCGGCTGTATAGCCTGAAACGGATTAGGGGTGAAAAAGGGTGATTCGTCGTGAGTGATTTGTGATCACAGCTATGGTATTTTTTTACTAAACCATCTACGAATGTTAAATTAAAACCATGTAAAATGAGGATATTAATGAATTTTATTGATAACGAAAAAAATGTCAGCACTTCATATTTTCAGACTAATTTTTCTTAAAATTAAGGTTAGAACAGTTAGAACCATGTTTAACGAAGAGCCATAGAGGTACAAAAGTAAATATATTTTGTTTTTCTCTAAACAAGGAACATCAAACACTCATAAAATAGACAATTTCAACTCATAAAATTGGAACTAGCAAAATACAAATTAAAAAGATTGATTATCAAAGTAAAAAAAATTAAAATCACTGCAAAAACACAATTATTCTGGGGAGGAATATTTTTTTTTCATTTAACCCTGCAGTACGGGTATTTTACCGTAAAATAAAGGAATTCGGGGTTTATTCTGTTGTTAACTAGTTCCACGAGTTTTCCCGATCGCCACGATAGTGGGGCACTAATATTTAACTGAAAAGTTGAGAAAAAATATTTTATGCCATTAAAATATTTTTCTACAATTTGAGCAACACGACTCTCTCGAACCGGTATTCTTCAAGATGAGAAGAGGGAGGGGATCCTCGCGCTACTTGGAGAGGATTTATCGGCGTTCTTGAGAAATGTACCTGTCTCATTGACTGGTGTTCCGACTAGAAGGCTATAAAAAATTTTGACGTTTTTTCTATCGCATAATGTGATCCCAAAAATAAATCACAATCCACATATGAAAAATATGCCGTGATTGTCGCCACATTAAGTTTTAGGATTCATTGTTTTATGTAACGTAAAAACGTCATCCACGACGGCAAAACTGTTACTAAAGTAAAATTGTTTTTATCAAATAAGTCGCATTTCTTATAAATTTGGTGAATAATTGAATGACTGGCTATAAGAATGCGGTACATGAATTATTTCGATTAATTTGGAACAACTTTAGAATCGGGATGCCTTATCCCACGCCGCTGCCGAAGTTACTCGTAGGTCGCCGCACTACCACTCTCTAGTACCATTTATGCTAACTAAATGCTTCATATTCAGTTCTGAATTTCGCATTTGTTGGAATTATTAAAATGATTACTGCTTTGATTAAATGCAATTTAAAAGTATTAGTTCTGTCGACTTCCGGTGGTCTGTGGTAGTTGTAATAATGATTTAGAGTAATAACAATTTAAATTACGGTAAAGACCCGATTGAAAAGGAACTTTTGGAGATTTGTATGTATCTTGAGCGAGCGCAGCGAGCGGTAGTCTATAGCTGTGATCTAATTAAAGCAATAACAATTTGAATTATGGTAATGACTCGACCTCAACTGAAAAGGACACGTCGGTCTTTTGTTTTTTTAACTCTTAAAGCGAACGTAGTGAGCTAAGTCGACAGTACTACAAATTTTAAATAACATCTGATTAAAGCAGTATTTATTTTAATAATTCCCATGAATGCAAATATTTAAATTGAATACAAAGTAAATTTACAAATGGCGCTTTGGAGTGATAGTGGGGGACCATCGAGTAACTTCGGAAGGTGTCAGTGATTGTATTGTAGTTCCATTTTTTTTCTTTCTAGAAGATCGAGAGACTTTTATAATGAAGAATGTCAATAAGTAGGTTTTGATGGAGAAACAATAACAGCTTTTAGATCATCTAAGTATTATAGTAGTCTTTTTCCATAAGTAGCATTAAACTGGAGAGCCCCTACTTGTGTATTAACTGACCCTCGGGAACGCGCAGTTCTGAAAAGCCCAACTTTGAGATAAGCTATGTGGCGGGAAAAGTAAAATGGCATAAAAAATAATGGCATATTCATTCTTTCTGCCATTTCAGTCCAGTTTGCCGCCAATTTCATATAATTTTTAGAAAAAGTACTTAGCTCGATTTTGGCCTACTTGGACCTTGGTCCTCCAGCTGTAAATTAACCCTCGAGTGGAACGTCGCGCGTCAGCGCATCACATTTCACGTTCTCCCCCTTTCCAACCGCTTCGAAAACGGATTCGAACCCTATTAGTTTGTTAGGAGAATGCTATTTTCGCAGTTTTAGTGAACCTAACCTATAGTCATTTTTTCGAGTGATACGTTTTAGTTTTATCTATGCAAAAGAGTGAATAGAATCTATGCAAGAGACTGATAATAGCCAATATTTTTAAATTACTAATAATCTACTTATTGTTCATTTATTCCTTCAAAAAAATTAATTAAAAAGCCTCTGTTAAAATGAGGATGGGTTTGATCAGACCCGATCGTACCTTCTATTTCGACGAAAACCACACTGGAGGATTAACTATGATTAATTGGTGAGAGCTAAAATCTTTTATTTACTTCTTCACACAATGGAGCAAAGGCTCCATTTAGGTGAACAAAATTCATATCAAAATAAATAAATTTTTCACAAGTGATAATCATTTTAGGGTTCACGGACATCAAAAAGACTGCTTGGTTGAAGACCATTAATAATTTCAGAAATTTGTTGGGAAGGCACGTTTAAACAATGCTTCGAATTCGAAGTACTCTGTTCTCATTCTCAATAAGTCTGTCTTTGAGTTACTTTCAACATCCTCCGTTTTTTTATGAATTTCATTTCTA